>OW679197.1:161999168-162227433 GCA_940337035.1 Agriotes lineatus
TGTTATCTATGCAGGACCTAGAGTCACTTCCCACTTGTGTAAATGTATTTATCACGTAATCAAAACCAAATTCGCTCATTATATTTAGATAATCCGGTGTTACTTGGAAATTTGATAAAATATTGATATTGGAGTCACCGAAAATAACATTACAATCTACATGTTCCTTACTTCTGCTTTCTAAATAATTGTTAATGTTAGTTAAAATAACTCCGTGCATGTTGATGGAGACCTGTGAACAGAGGTTATCAGGATGCTCCTAGCATGCGGCGTTAATTTTGATTGAACAGCTGCATTTCCAATCATAACCACTAAAACAGAACTACAACTTCTTGTTTAACATACACAATAACCCTATCGCTTTCGTTCACCTTACCTTCATTGTAACGTATGTCATATCCGTCAATACTGACAAGTTCGTATAGTTACCACGTTTCCGTAAACACCAAACAATCGAACTTTGTCGAAAACTGGCTCAACGAAATTTTTAATGCATCAAAGTAACAAGGTCAACGCATCACCATGACACACACCTCACACAATGGTTGCTGCGTAAGCACAAAGGGCGCACTCCAACTTTGTATTCCGAATCCGGGGCAAGTTGAGCATTGTACCTTCAGATGCAAGCGTACAAAGCATCAGCCTCTACACCGCAAGGTAAAATTAGGTTATCGATAATACATATTAATGTGAAATAATTTAAAGTTGTTTTCATCAAGGTTTGTTAAATGATTATTCAAGTCAGTATGATGTTTGAACTGAAGTAAAATTGTAGTCCCTGATATACTGCTTCGTTAACAAAACCAGAACAATGCAAGATACATTTACACTAATCTATATATACAGAACACTCAGCCAATAAACAAATAAAAGTTTTATGCAATATCAAAGAATAAACTAAAGTAGACTAAATGCAAGCAATAACATACAACGTACGTGCCGATCCTGTTTTAGCTAATTCAGCTAATATAAAGCTCTTTTCAGGGATTAATTTCTTTATTGTCACACCAACTACTACACTAATCTCTTCTTTTTAGCTCTGTATAAGGAGGACGATGATAAGCAGATGTTAACTATTGATTTTAACACTTAACGGAGCAGCACGTATACTCGTATTCACTCGACAAAGGTCATCCCGGCAAATAATACTTATAAGATTATGTAAGTCATCATTTAATGGTTGGTTAGCGGTTTGCATATTGGAAATGTCGCAAGACAGATAGAGCTGCCTATCATCAGTATAAAAATAACATACAACAGAATATAATCAGTAATACAAGCAAGAGCAGCGATGCAGCTGTATCCTGGTGTGGAACTAGACTGAGTAGAAAGAAAATTGTTTTGTGTACGTAGGCCTCGGCTAAATGTGTCATTTTCATGTACAGCAAAATACACTAATTTTGCGCACTTAATACAAAAATAACTATTTGTTAACTACAGTGCCTTAGGGTTCGGAAATCTCGCTGTTTTAGCAGGAGCACATGTACCAAATAAAGAATATTATAATTAAGAAATGTCACTCTTTGGCTAATATCTGATAACCGATAGAGCTGATGCCATGGTAGTACGATTAAATTTAGAAGAAAACGATCATGATCAAAATTTTTAAAATCTCGAAACGTTTTTAAGAACGGTTGATGAGCAGTTAGCTTAAAGCTCAAATTACAAAAAAAAGAATGAATGGTCAGGAACGTCACACAGCAGGCCGGGGAGGTAGGCATACCCGCATCCTGAATAAGGCCGTCGACAAGATCCCTCTTCTGGACGCTATAGTAGACTACCTCCCTCTACAATATGCCTTCAACAGACAATTTAACGTCTATGAAAATGCCGGGTTTACCCAGCATATAGATATATCCATCTTTACTGATGGATCTAAAACAAAGCATGGAACGGGTGCCGGAGTTTTCTCTGACGATCTGAACCTCCGCCAAAGCATACCACTAGGCAAAATGGCCACTGTCTTCCAAGCGGAAGTAATTGGAATAATGCATGGTGCAAAAGCAATTCTTGAAAGGAAAATCGAGAATTAATGTATTGGTATCTTCAGTGACAGTAGAGCCGCTTTACTAGCCCTGGCAGTTGCAAAATTACCTCAGGTGTGGTACTGCAGTGCCGTGAAGCTCTCGAGGATATCTCAAAAAATAATGTTGTTTCCCTTGTATGGGTGAAAGGACATGACGGTAACTACGGCAATGAGGAGGCTGATGAGACTGCGAGACTGGCTTCCGGACAACCTCTCTGGGGGCCAGAACCCGTAATCCCTATATCCCTGACAATATTAAGCTCTATGCTATATCAAAAAACCTTAAACAGCTTCATACGAAGATGGGTTAACATGCAAAGCTGCCGGCAAGCAAGAGCTGCTATTACAGCGCCCTCGCCAAAGACAGCCAAATATTGCTTGCAACTGTCACGAAGAAACCTGCGACTAGTCGTGGGTATTCTATCTGGACACTGCACTCTAAACCAACATATGCACAGGATGGGACTAGTGGACAGCCCAAACTGTCGCGGATGCAACGAGGATGACGAGACAGCAGAACACGTTCTGTGCCACTGTCCAGCTCTCGCAAGAGTCAGAGGATCCATGTTGGTGGACTTCTGGCCCGATATGGTCAGAATTAGCAACACTCCAGTTGCGGATGTCCTTAAGTACATTCAAAGGATTGATGGCTTGAGTGATACCCAACTTGGAGAGCTGCTGGGAGGTAGCACAATGGGCCCACTTAATGCGGCCTAAGTGCATGTGAGGTAACTCACCCTCCAATTTTAATCCAATCCAATCCAATCCAGGTAAACTACCATTTTTTTCATGATACAGCAAAATATTACTAAGAAAAGTAGTCCAGAATGAGAAATTATGGCCCTATACAAAATATTAAGAAGATACTTAGATTAAACCGTCATTTTTAATAAATACAATTTATTTTGTTCTTAAAAGTTTATTATAATAAATAAATCAATTAAAGTATCTTTCATTTTTAATTGTATTCCCATCGCTGCACTCGTTTTTCAACACCCTGTAATCTAGGAGACAAATTGAGCTTGCTCGGGAACGAAGTTTCCGGGTACGAGATGTGGGAGACGAAATATCCCGGGAATGAAATGTGGGGTACGAAATGTGGGGAACGAAATGTGGGGAACGAACTTTCCGTATCCCATAAAACGTTACGTACATAATAATATTACTCTACTTATTTGCTATATACCTATGCTTTTGTTGCAGAGAATCTTTTATTCTTTTTTTGACGGCTGTAGAAAAAACGTTGTTTGTATTTCGTGGCAAAATTCGTGTTTTTGTAGCGCGTTTGAATGACTTTTCTGCCTCGACCTAACGGTCTCGGCGAAAATTGACATTCTCACGCGCCATAAAAAACACTCATTTCGCGCACTTAATACAAAAATTACTATTTCCAATCATATCTGAAAGATAGATTTCAAATTGTAAATACCGATGGTGTCATAAGTGAAGAATCCACAGTAGAATATGGAGTCCCACAAGGTACGTCCTGGAACCCGTGCTTTTTACAATATATGTAAAATGATTTTATTACAACTATAAACTGAAGGTAAAATTCTCTCTTATACTGATGATATGGTTATCATCTACAAGGACCACAACTAGACCAACCTCAAGCGAAAAACAGAGATATGGAAAAAATAAAACAGTGGTTCAATAGAAAACAATTAACATTAAACTTAAAAAAGCTAAATACATACCGTTTGGAAATTATAAAGTTACATTACCATCACACACACAGTTAACTTATCAGATGTTGAATATGTTACGGTTCATATTCAACAAAGAGACAGTATAAAATAACTTGGTATAAATATAGACTGTCACCTAAGATGAAATGTACATATTAACAACTTTATTAAAAAACTAAGAAGTATGCTGTACAGGTTTAAAAAACTAAAACAATATTAATGCAAAAACATATGAGAACGGTATACAATGCACTGGTGGACTCTCTGCTACATGTGGCGCTGCACCTAATACTTCTGTTAAACCACCGGAGGTCATACAAAAAGGACTTCTTAAAAAAATGTACAACAAGGAATATACATATCCATCTAAGCCACTCTATACATAAACGACTATCTTGGATAGCAGACTTCTCTTTGCAAAACCTATTATAATACACCAGTATAAAAATAAACATAAACTAGAGAACACTAACCATATATACTACACGAGAAACAAAACCAAAAACTATTTAAAAAATAACAGAATGAAGAAAAAAGTGGGACAAAGATCAATACAATGTCTAGGTCCTAAATTGCTTAACGCATTACCAAGACAATTTTCAAAAAGTCGCCAAACTTCCAGTATGTATTAAGTGTAAATTAAAAAACTGATTACTTCAAGGAAATCGCAGTGTTATATTAATAATTATAAACAATGTTACATCTTGTTCACACATCTTTATGGAAGGTCTGGATCTGATCGTGAAATATAAGGTGCAATTGAATTATTATAAAGTAGTTGATAATAAATACCTGTAAATTAAATATAATTATAGGATAATAAATAAACTATTACTTAATAATAATTTAAATATTATAAATATCATTTAGTTAGTCAATAGGTAGAATGTAAGTAGATGTACAATACTTTCCCACACAAGCAATTTGCTTCAGGGAACAGCATTTTTCACGTTTATTAATTCGATGTTTTATTGATCTCACAGACCATTATGCGACTACTATAACACATATATTTACTGTCATGTATGTATGTATAGTAACTGGATGCTCGATAAACCATTATTATTATTATAGCCTCGTGATTTGTCGACACTTCCTCGTAGTTTTCTCGTTGCTATAGGTACTTACAAAATGCCAGATGTCTATTTGTATTACATTGACAATTTAACTGGTGTCATTGTCAACCAATGGCATTCTTCAATTTAAAAATCAACTACCAACCGAACGATTATTTTAGTCAAAATAATTCGAGGAGCTTTATTTCACCGACAATAATTCGAGGAGCTTTATTTCAGAGACAATTTTTTCTGTAACTATTATTGTAGTGACAATATTTCGAGGAGCTTTATTTGAATGACAATTTCTTCTGTAACTATTTTTTAATGAAAAGTTAAATTGTCAAGACGAATAGGACTCTAGGTCGAAATATTGCAGACAATTTTTGCTCTTCAGATTGTCTCGTTTCTGTTGCAAGCACTCGTCGTTATTTTCGTCGCTGCAGAAACTCGTATCTGAATCGCAAAAATTATTGTCGGCAATATTTTGACCTCTCGTCCTATTATTACCGACAAGTAACAATTGATTATTGTCTTAATAAGTGGAACCCTGGAAAACAAAAGGTTTATGAACGCCAGTTACGTTTACGAACTGTCAATTAAGTTTATGAACTGTTAATTTAGCATTCTGCAAATGTAAATAATACCTAGAATACGCCTAACCACTACTGATAAAGCAGAAAGGGTGTGTTTACTCGGTCGACAATAAATACACTTATTTGGATTAAAATTTACATTTTTACTATTTTCCTAATTTTGAACAACTTCTGTAACTAACTTTTTTTGATAAAACTAAGCCTACTATAATTTTAAAATTTTTGCAGTAATTTTTTTGTCGCAGTCGGCCATTGCTTTGCAGTCACATATTTAAAAACTATGAAAATAATTGCTTTAAGGTTAGGTAAATCGACCAAAATTTTAAATAGATCAGATAATAAATGAGAAAAATGCAGGAGTGTGAAGGTGAGACGTTAAACACGCTGCAAATCAAACAAAACCACAATATCTCCAGTTATTTTGTGGGTAGTACGAAATTTAACGCAGCCGCCTATTTATATAATATATAACGTTTTAATACTTACAGAATTTTAGTAAAATTTCCTTACTGGCCAAAATACGCCATACGCTAATCAAACAAGATCGCATTTATTTTGAAAGAATTTAAATCTATGTACGAATTAAAATATAATACTGATATTTTATTACAATATAAACAATTTACTGACGAAATATGAAGTCTTTCAGCAGCTACTGATAAAAATTACTTTATAAAGATACTGTAGTTGCTACCAAATTATTAATAGGAACGATTGCAAGTTCGCGGTCGCTCGCGTAAGATGTGTTGCAGCAACTACCACATCGGCGATAGTTCATATCGGTAGTAGTTACTGTCGGATGTAAATCCACATCGGTGGTAATCCAAGTCGGTTTGTACACCAAGTCGGTGGTATTTCAGTTTGGTGACATACCATATTTTTGTTACAAATTTTAAAAGTCGGTAGTAAACCAAGTCGGTGGTAGTTCTTGTCGGATCTAAATCCACATCGGTTGTAATTCAAGTTGGTGGTAAAGCAAATCGGTAGTAGTTCAGGTCGGTGGTCAATTAATGTCGGTTCCAAATCCACATCGGTGGCAATACGCATCGGTGGTAGAGCGCACTCTCCATTCAATTCATTACTACCAGCATTTCTTTGCAAATGTAATTACTGATTGAAATTTACGTTACATCTTGCAGTTGCATGGACTACTCCAACCCTGTGCTATCTGACTTGCTTTATTTATTTGTTGTACTTCAAGCAGGGTTGAGTAGCGGACTCAACACCATCTCAATATACCTAGTTTTTATATAATTATTTAATCATACAGAAACACAGAACCATTGCAATTAATATCATCATCATATTTCTCTTTTTGTAAATTATTATTAATTATACTTAAAGTTAACAAAATAACCCATTTTATAACTTTTATAATGCACACGCCGGCTTTAAACAATATTTTTGACAAGCATATTTAACTAATAATTCATTCATAAAATCCCATAAGAAAAAGTCCACTGAGTTGAGATCTGAATTGTGTGCCGGCCATGAAATGAATCCACCCCGGCCGATCCATCTTTACGAAAAGATTATGTAGAGCTAATCTCGTACAGCATAATTAAAATGTGAAGGACAGCCGTCATGCATAAACCACATGGTACGGCGCACATTCAAAGGAACATCTTCGAAGGGTTCTGGCAGAACTTTTTGTAAAAATTGAAAATAAGAATGGCCATTAAGGCGTACTAGCAATTGGCAAGGATCTATTATGGTGTTGTTCAAAATACCAGCCCACAGATTCGAACTAAAACGCTGCTGAAAGCTACTCTGGCGAATCGCGTGCGGATTTTGATGAGCCCATATGTGAGAATTGTGGAAATTGAGAACAACACTCCTAGTAAAACAGCATTCATGCGTCACCACTACGTGTACTGGAAATTAGCTTCCCTATTAGTGTGATTTAACAGCCATTCGCAAAACTGCTGCCGCAGCGAACAATCCGTAGGAGTCAGTCCTTTTACCTTTTGCAGATGATAAAGAGTATCAACCATTGCTGCTCAATGTGCGTCGAAAAAGGATGAAAAACTGCCAACTTGGTGGGAAATTTGGTGTGTACTGGTAGTTAGATCAGCATCAACCATGTCTAAAAGCTCTTCCTCCACATTCACCCCATGTTTATTTGGTCTGCCGTCACCATGATCTTTCTTAGGTTGTAAATTTCCGCGTTGGACTACTCAAAGAAAAGTATTTTCGGAAGACGTTTGACGATCTGGAAATGTTTCCGAATGCATATATCTTGCACGTGCAGTGTTTTCTTCAGCAGCTTCATACATAATAATCAACATATTCTTCGTTACGTCATAGCTAATGTATCTTAATTTTGACGTTTAAATAAATTAACACTCAAACTAATTTCTACTGCTACTTATTCTTAGTTATTATTAAATAAATAGTCAACGGTGGCATTTAAAACAAAAATTAATAGATGTAATTTTTATGTTATTTATTTTTTATTATTTGATTTAACTCAACATTGTTTATTTAACTTTCAAATATCCCCTGCTTGAACTTAAAACGTAAATTACTACTTCAGTTTGTAAAGAATGCTCGTTAATTTATTCAACTTTAATTTACTGTAACTTTCTTGGTCACAGAAGTTTATTAAGAAAATAACTTTAGTTTGGTCCCCTCTAGCTACCATTTCAGTTTCCTCTGTACGTTATGAAACATCCTATATACCCTGATTTAGGATGTTATTTTCTATACAAAATGCATAATTGCAACACTTCCAGGAAGTCGAAATTCTTTATTCACAAAAATTTAGCTAATAAAAATATGTTTTCAAAAACCATTTTTATGAGATACATACTTCGAAAAGTGTTAAAAGTTTGTGGGCCTTCCCTAACATGTCAATTTATGAGGATGATATATCTTCTTTATAATAGCCAGAGCGTGTGACACAAAGTGAACATAATGCAGCCAATTTGAGTAAACTGCTTTGCCAAAACTTCGTTCTTAACCCAATACCTTCGATATGACATTTTTACGTTTTCTCCGCACACGTCGATATCTTTTGTTACGGTATTAAAACAATTTACGACACCCACCCAATGTGAGCACCGCACCACGGAATCAGTCCTGGAAAACTGGCACACTTGCCCTGAGATTTGCTAGAAACAGGCTAAAGGCCACGGCTGGAACGCTCAGGGAGTCGGGCGTTAGTCACACGATACGTTCTGGGCAAGCGTGTTGAGGCATATATATAGGGTACGTCAAAATTATGAGGGCGCCACCAAGCCTGTCTTAACCCGAATAACCGGGCCTGGGCGGTTAGACGGGGGCGAAGTATTCAAGACACTCCGTCGATAGGGGTACTCGTGAATTATAAACTCACACAACGATTTCGTGATGGCAAAAATACTTAGATCATGAAGGGGGGGGGGGCTTTTTCAGCCACGGCAATGTCACCACCAAGCCCACCTGCACGCTCTGATCTCACTGGCTCCACCGTACATTCATCTCCTCAATGATGGCCGCACACTGAAACAGAACATGCACAAAGCGACCAAGAATAAAGCGTCTCTTAATTAGATAAGCGTCTATTGGTCCAGTCTTACATTGGGGCAGCAAAGCATGCCGCAAACATTGCGTTAATTCTTATAAATAAGCATCAGCTGATGGGCGCACTACGGTTACTAAACAACACCCATAACTGTACAAAATCAAAAGCAGTTTGACATATGAGTCCCACAAAGGGAACGTTTGTTCATAAAAATGCTCACATGATAATTTGGGCTAACACAGCAAAGCCCAAGTGAGGGAAGTGATTAGATCAAAAATGAGCGAGCGACGCCACTTCGCGACAACGATTTAAGATGCGAAGGGTACGTTTTTAACGGTGCACAAGATTTCACAGTTATTCACATGATTAAGCGCACAGCTCGCGCACGAGAAGTTAGTATAATTCAATGGTTACAAATACCTTAATTTTATTAGTGACGATCCAAGAGATCAGCATGCGGTCCAGCTTGCGGGAAACAGGTTGCCTGTGGCAATTCATTCGCCGCTAAAACGGCCGACGTGTGAATGGTCTGGATGCGCCCAAAATGGCGACAAAGGCTGGCGCTTCAACAAACGCCGCTACGACGGCCAAACTAGCCCAAGTGATGTCCTACCTCAACGGAATCCTCGCACAACGAGCTAAAGGGAACACTCCCTTACGTGACGACGTAGAACCGGGCATGAAATTCCATCACACCTACGCCTTGGCGTAATAAGATCGCCGCTAACGACACACACACCTCCCTTGTTCAATCGCCTGAGTAGAACTCCGACTCTCGCTTAAGGCGAAACAGTTTATCAAACACTTGCTGAAGCAGCACGAGACGGGAAAAGGCTGACGCCCCCGCCAAGGGCGGGAGCGCCGCACGAACACACACTATCCGACCTCTTAGATCGACGGCTCTCGGCTGAATGCCCAAGCAAGAAGCCTTAGGACGCCCGCAGTGGCGTGAGCCAAAACGGCGTTATCACGTGACTCTCGACAGCCAATGGCGAGGCGCCCAATAAAACAAATAAGTGCCGGTGACAAAGACAGCCAATGGCGAGGCGCCCAATAAAACAAATAAGTGCCGGTGACAAAGACAGCCAATGGCGAGGCGCCCAATAAAACAAATAAGTGCCGGTGACAAAGACAGCGCGAGGCCTCGCAGTCACACCAACAGCGTAAATTCTAGAAGGTTCAGAAATCCTGCGAGCGTTAACACCCGATTGTCAAAGTACCAACAAAGGGGTGCCCCGGATGACGAGAAATACTGCGCTTGAGGCCAAATATGTGCAAAATCATTACTATGGAATTAGGCCATGAAGCCAAATAAGTAACTAAAAGGGTTTAACATACGGGCACGCTGCCCTAAAGCCTAGGTGGCTAATTAAAATACAAAATGACCTGACACTCCCCTTACTTGAAAGAGAGTTCCCCGAAGTCTCTTAAAATCAACGGGGCATTTTGACTGCGGCGCCACGAGAACTCAAACGGCCGGAAACGCTGGTACGATAGCTGTACCCCCAAAGGAATTACGCACACTGGCCACCAGATAGGGTACGACAGGAGGGAAGAGAGAAGAGGAAGAAGAAAGACTGGATACGCCAGTAGAAATACGAAAACTGGGTAGGACCTGGCGGTTCGCTGATGGCTAGCACTCACTCCCCGGACCACGGAAGACGGGCGACAAAAAAAAACTAGCTGTCCCAAAGGAATGGTACTCCGCCAGGGGTCCACGAAACGATTTATGTCTGGCTCCCTCGGGGAACCAAACGGGCAAAGACTAGGCAGACTGAGGACAGTCTTGCCGATCCGGCTCGACTGCCCCTCCCAAAATAGGAGTGCCACAACAACGGTTAGCAAAACCACGTCGATAACCGACAACCAAAACGACCAAAAAAAAAGGTAACCGACCAGACCCGAAACGGGTGTGGCACGCACTGCGGCGACGGCCACGAAACGCCGACTGGACCTTAACACCGGGTCCATGACGGTCGCCTAACAGTACGGTTTTGGAAGGTGGAAAAAGAAAGAGAACAAAGGGGTTGGGTAGTTGTCGCCGGGACACGGTAGATAGTAGTGATAAGGGAAAAAGAAAGGTAAAGATAGAACATAGAGAAGGAGGGTTTGGGGTTCCAAATTGAAACCGTTAAAAAAACGCGCGGTTAGCGCTCGTCAAGATCGGGTCAATAGAACGTCTTACTCCCATGCACACTTCCGACCAACCGTTCCAAAAGAACATGGGGAAGGGCAGGGGTATAGAAATGGAAGTCCAAAATCCCACACGAGGGTTACCTGAAGAGGGCACGTTGCGCGTCACGAGATCGGCGCATTGTGTGAATCCCACAACTGGTATGAGTACTCAAGAGAAGAGGATGAACCACCAAAAAGGGAAAATGGTTGTGACAGAAACTGTCAAAATAGTCATGATCAGTAATAGGAAAAACTCAGTCCACCGAAATCCTCAATCGATGCCGATGCCGGAGCCAAGTCGACTATTAAACCGCAAAGCGCGAGCTCGAAAGTGACTCCAACACCGAACACCAAAAGAAAATCCGGAAGAGCCGAGTCTCCAAGGGTGTAGGCGTTCGATGACAAATGCCCAATAAATCCTTTTCAGAACTCCATGCGGCCCAAAGGGACTACCTTACTACGACAGGGTCCGCACGAAACAAAATGACCAGAAACACGCTCTGTTTATGTAATCCCACACAGGTGGTTGAAAATGGCGACGGCCAACGGTACGGTAACAGAGGGCTAAGCCACGAAAACACCAGGGCATCACTATACGGTAAAGTCAAAAATCTTTAAATACTTAATACTTGAATACCAACGGAACCTCACGCGGACAGCATGCGCATTACTGCCACACAAAGCTCAGAAGCTTCAACGAAACTGTTCACAAAGAACACGAAACGAGACAACGTGACGTCATCAGACGAAACCAAAAAAAGGTACGATAAGCGACAATAAAACGTCAACAAGTACGAAACATTCCGACCAGCGGTAAAGACTCGTTAAATGCCAACGGTAAGTGTGCAAGACACTGCGATAAAAATGTTAGGGGTGTCCACGAAGAAGTCGGTAAACAAAGTTGGGCGGTACATGATAATAATGAAAATGAAATAAAAGTCCAACGAAAATAACTACGTCAAACCAACTAAGAAGATGGCCTGAGGGACGTAATAACCGCACGAGCGAATCTCCCCAAGCACACCAACAACACACCGTAACTGATCAACAAATCAAAACGCAGTAATGAAGGTGAAAAAGAATTCCAACCTGCTCACCAAAAATCAACGCAACACAACACCAAACGATAGAATAAAAATTGTCAAAATCGGTAATCATCAACGTCAAAATCGATAAACCTCGCTAACGTGAACGTCAAAATCGATAAACGTCAGTTCGGTACAACAAAAGTGTCAACTTAGCCCAAGGCTAAACAATGTAAACGACAGGGAATCGAAACTCCCACTAAGCCTTCGAAAAGACTTAAAAAAAACAAGGTCGATACCTTCACTCATCGACATCTGGTACTAAATCCGACTAATACGGGACAAAATCTGCAATGATCTGCACTGATTGCAGCGAAAGATCTCGGTAGTATGAACTGGCTAAGAAAAACAAGAAACGACGGTAAAAATAACGAAAAAGATACTCAAAATATGAAAAGACATGGGAAAACACAAAAAGAAAACTCAAAAAAAGCGATAAACAACAAGAAAACACAAAACTACAAATAGAAAATAAGAAAAGACAAGAAAAAACATAGAAAACAAGAAAAACACTCGGTAAAATATTCTACTAAGAAAAAAAACGGGTTTACCAGTCCACACCACTTAGAAAAGACGAAAAAAAACATTTGGGACAACAATATAAGTGACACGACAAGGCTACAATGACTAAAATGCCCCAGAGGCGGGCGCCAAAATTAGGCGTCTTGACGAGAACAAAGGAGCCACCAAGCCCCACACGTTGGGCTGCCAAAATTAGCCTGTTACGGTATTAAAACAACTTTACGACACCCACCCAAGGTGAGCACCGCACCACGGAATCAGTCCTGGAAAACTGGCACACTTGCCCTGAGATTTGCTAAAAACAGGCTAAAGGCCACGGCTGGAACGCTCAGGGAGTCGGGCGTTAGTCTCACGATACGTTCTGGGCAAGCGTGTTGAGGCATATATATAGGGTACGTCAAAATTATGAGGGCGCCACCAAGCCTGTCTTAACCCGAATAACCGGGCCTGGGCGGTTAGACGGGGGCGAAGTATTCAAGACACTCCGTCGATAGGGGTACTCGTGAATTATAAACTCACACAACGATTTCGTGATGGCAAAAATACTTAGATCATGAAGGGGGGGGGGGGCTTTTTCAGCCACGGCAATGTCACCACCAAGCCCACCTGCACGCTCTGATCTCGCTGGCTCCACCATACATTCATCTCCTCAATGATGGCCGCACACTGAAACAGAACATGCACAAAGCGACCAAGAATAAAGCGTCTCTTAATTAGATAAGCGTCTATTGGTCCAGTCTTACATTGGGGCAGCAAATCATGCCGCAAACATTGCGTTAATTCTTATAAATAAGCATCAGCTGATGGGCGCACTACGGTTACTAAACAACACCCATAACTATACAAAATCAAAAGCAGTTTGACATATGAGTCCCACAAAGGGAACGTTTGTTCATAAAAATGCTCACATGATAATTTGGGCAAACACAGCAAAGCCCAGGTGAGGGAAGTGATTAGATCAAAAATGAGCGAGCGACGCCACTTCGCGACAACGATTTAAGATGCGAAGGGTACGTTTTTAACGGTGCACAAGATTTCACAGTTATTCACATGATTAAGCGCACAGCTCGCGCACGAGAAGTTAGTATAATTCAATGGTTACAAATACCTTAATTTTATTGGTGACGATCCAAGAGATCAGCATGCGGTCCAGCTTGCGGGAAACAGGTTGCCTGTGGCAATTCATTCGCCGCTAAAACGGCCGACGTGTGAATGGTCTGGATGCGCCCAAAATGGCGACAAAGGCTGGCGCTTCAACAAACGCCGCTACGACGGCCAAACTAGCCCAAGTGATGTCCTACCTCAACGGAATCCTCGCACAACGAGCTAAAGGGAACACTCCCTTACGTGACGACGTAGAACCGGGCATGGAATTCCATCACACCTACGCCTTGGCGTAATAAGATCGCCGCTAACGACACACACACCTCCCTTGTTCAATCGCCTGAGTAGAACTCCGACTCTTGCTTAAGGCGAAACAGTTTATCAAACACTTGCTGAAGCAGCACGAGACGGGAAAAGGCTGACGCCCCCGCCAAGGACGGGAGCGCCGCACGAACACACACTATGCGACCTCTTAGATCGACGGCTCTCGGCTGAATGCCCAAGCAAGAAGCCTTAGGACGCCCGCAGTGGCGTGAGCCAAAACGGCGTTACCACGTGACTCTCGACAGCCAATGGCGAGGCGCCCAATAAAACAAATAAGTGCCGGTGACAAAGACAGCCAATGGCGAGGCGCCCAATAAAACAAATAAGTGCCGGTGACAAAGACAGCGCGAGGCCTCGCAGTCACACCAACAGCGTAAATTCTAGAAGGTTCGGAAATCCTGCGAGCGTTAACACCCGATTGTCAAAGTACCAACAAAGGGGTGCTCCGGATGACGAGAAATACTGCGCTTGAGGCCAAATATGTGCAAAATCATTATTATGGAATTAGGCGATGAAGCCAAATAAGTAAGTAAAAGGGTTTAACATACGGGCACGCTGCCCTAAAGCCTAGGTGGCTAATTAAAATACAAAATGACCTGACACTTTTTGAGCCTCAATTTAAGTTTTTATTAATTCTATGGTTACAATTATTTATTTATTATATTAAGTAACAAACAACTTCCAGGATTGGACCGTCTCGTTATTGAGGTCGAAGAACTCAACGTTTCGCCCACTTTTGTAAGGGGCTTCATCAGGAGGAAAAGCAAAAGAGTACGGTAACACAACGTGTAAACCACGCCACAGGCGAAACTCTTTTGCAAGGGAAGGGATAGAAGAGTGCGGTAAAGTGCTAATTTCTACGCCCCCCTCCCCCCACCGTCACTCAACCGAGGCGGCACTTGCCTACAAATGCTCACTTTTCTCCTTCCAATCGTTAGAAGAGTTTCGCCTCAGGCGTGGTTTACACGTTGAGTTACCGTGTGCGTTTGCTTTTCGTCCTGATGAAGCCTCTTAAGAAAGTGGGCGAAATGTTGAGTTCTTCGACCTCAATAACGACACGGTCCAATCCCGGAAGTCGTTTGTTACTTAATGATAATGGACGTGAAAGTCTTCTAAATCATCTGTTTAATATATGTTTCAAAGTCATTCCTGAAGTTATTTTCTCGTATATTCAACTTTCAGCATTAAAAAATGTCAGTGTGATCCACATCAAATATAAACGTGCCGTATCTATTGTTTATGACTCCCAATAATTTGTAATATGTCAAAATCACAGTATACTATCGATAAAATAGGAAATAAGAAAAAATGCAAGTGGATAAATCGCACATTTTTTTGTTTACCTTATTCATGACAACGCATTGTTTAAAACAGCTGACAATGTAAATAAAATAACTATTTAACCATAAATAACCCAATAACACCGACGTTTGTGTTGGCAGATTTATTTGTAAAAACGAATATGTCTCGATTTAGTATATTTCCAGTGCAAATATCTTAACTGAAATACGAAAAACCGTAACAACAAATACCAGAAAAAGTAAAAAAATCTATTTAGAATCAATTTGACGCTTTTTTGAAGGAGCGAAACTTTGATATAAATGGAACACAACCCTTGGAAATACCATAGAAATGTTAATGGATTGGGCTTTAAACATGAAAAAGAGGAATGGGGATGATTACAAAGAGTATGTAATAAAAACCATATGGAATACTACGGCTAAAATAATGCAAAGTTTGTACTTCAAAATATTTAATATTGCTTTTAATCTCTTTTGAGATATATTATTTAAGAGAGCTTGTACTTCAAAATATTTAATATTACTTTTGATCCCTTCTCAGATATATTATTTAAGAGAACTAGCAATACAAGAGACTCACAACGGAAACAGTTACAGAAAATAAGCGGGAACAGTATCCGAAGATCTTTTTTGATAAAATTTTGTATTTGTTTCCCTGATAAATAAACTGCTTAAATTTTGAAGAATCGTTATCAACTCCAAGAGGAAGTGATTCCTTGGTAATTTAAGAAACAATCGGAGTATAGCGTGCCCAAATAGGTGGAAGAAACATCTGAGTGTAATCAAAGAATACATAATTTCATAGGGAGGCTGATCATTCTGAGAGATGGAGTATGGTGTATGGTAGTGACCGACGATTAACCCTTAAGTACTAACGTTACGTCTGAGAGACGGAAATGTTCGAAGCGCGTGTAATATTTCCCCCTCGAGTTAAGATTTATGGTTGATCGGTTGATCCTTCATCTGAGGAAGCACAGTTTATCTTATGTAAGTGTAAGTGAACGAATTAACTTTCTCAACAAATGTAGTAACCAAGTATTAATACCAAAATTATTAACAGATAAATATAAACATCTGAAAGAGTTTATTTTTTCACTTACTTATTTTTAATTTGTAATACTTTGTTTTTTATACTTACAGATCTTAACGTTTGTAAAAAATTGTATTTAAAATATTTTAATTACTGAAGAAGACACTAGGCGTCTTTAACCTCTTGTTATTGTTAATTTTAACATACAACAAAAAAATAGCTGCTGGATTTCCTTTTAAAATCGATTTTTGAAAAAAATCATACAGCTACTGTGTACCTACTAGTAGAAAAAAATGTTTTCAAAAACTTGTTAAAGTTCAACAAGGGGTTAAATAAAAGTTTATCACTGTGTTTCCACTGCACGAAAAAATTTGAAACGAGAAGGGAAGAAGCTGCTCGTTCTAATGAAATAGTTCATAAAAAGGTTAAAATTCAAAAGTGCTTTCATTGTAACAAGAAATGTCGGAAATGATAACTTCTCAGCAACATCGTGCAAGATTAAGGAAAATCTGAACAATTTTGATAAAATAATTCCACAAAAGAAATGCTTTTAGGACAACTTGCTCTTTTCTGACACCCTCAAGAACCCCTCGAAACCAAGCATTCTTACAGACTTTCAAAGTGTTATCAAAAATTGACACGATCTACTAAGGGTATTACATTATAACGTAGTGCCAAAATATGAGCATAAATTTATATGTACTTTATTTTGTAGAAATATGCAAAAAAATCCAGACAATTTTAGAAATATACATGTGTAATGCGAGCCCATTTACTTTATGCAGAATTTAAAAACGTTTTAATTAATGGTCGATTAATCATAAACCTATAAAAACAAGAAGAAAGAGTAAAAGACGTACTTAAATATTGAAATTGATGTTTCAACGTCTAGACTTTTACAGCAGCATTTACAATGTTTGCAATAAAATTAGGAGCTACACATGGGCGTAACTTGGGCCATTAGTATGGAGGGGGATCAAAACTGTGTCTACTACATAAAAATACTAGCTGTCGGAAAGTAAACCTACATTTCAAAATAATGCTGCACTTGCACTGTTAAGCCACATTTTGAGGGAGAAATCGCCCCCCCCCTCCCCAATAATAAAATAATAAAATTGGAAATAAAAACATCCAGCGCAGTTCAGTACTTCTTTCTTTAAATTACAAAAGCTGAAACAACCTATGAAATGCTCTAGGACACAGATCTGTATCCAAAAATTTCTTGATAATGGACAAAAAAGACTCGAAACGTAATTAAACCATAATGTGTGGTATATTGTTGAATTCAGAATAAAAATTGCTTTTAAATTTGACATCAGAATATTTAAAAAAATGAAGTTAATGATGGTTGTTCGGAGACGAAATGTAGGATAAAAAGTCCATTAATAGTTGCTATGAGGAAGTTTTATCAGTTTCAATCTAACTTTAATATTAACGCCAGAAAAAATAGAATTATAAATCCAAAAATTCATTTTTAAGATAACTCAAAAGCGAAAAATCATATTAAGGATTTCTAAACGTCATTTTTTTAGTCCTTTAATTGCGCAACTATTTTCCCATTTAACCAAATTTGTATCTCTTACTACCCATACTGGCCCTCATTATCTGTATTATTTAAGATAGTATAACCAGGGGTTTTCTTTATTAAAGTTTTTTTTTGTAAAATTTGAACACTTCTAATTTTACCTGCTTCACTTTTTTACCAATCCTCAAAACTGTTAAGTAATAACAAGATTCAGAGTCATTTCATTAATTTCATTTTGCGTTAGATAATCCGTGTCGAAATCATTTTACATTCCGAATATCTGAAAGCAATCCCAAAAAAATATATAGATTTATGCTATAATATGCACGCAACTGCTAAAATATGCAAGAAATGCTTAAATATACAAAATATAGATTAATTAGTGAGTGTCAATTAACTGTAAAAGTTTCAATTCGTGCACATTTTTAATCGTGTACTAATATATGCATAAATTATAGAATATGCAGTTTGCATACAATGGGTTCTCTACAAATAAGTATTCTGTTAAGGAAGTTTCAGTTTAATAGTTAATGGTAGTTGCTCTTGGTCATCATACTTGGAATATCTATATACTACTCAAAGTAATGTAGATATAAATGGTTCAGTCGTGTTCATTAAAGTGTTGTACAGTGTTTTGTGAATATGAATTAATTACACAAAGTTAAAAAGTATTGTGTATACAAATACCATGAGATCAAATAAAAAATGATTCTGAGCAGGCCTTGATATGTGTTATACGTTTGGCAGTACTGAAGTGTATTGTTAGTCTATGTCAAATTCGAGATTTGCATATTAAGTTATACGTCAGTCTGTGTCAAACAACAAACAAAACCTAACATTTAATCTCGAATTTGACATAAACTGACAATGCACTTCAGTACTGCCAAACGTATAACACATATCAAGGCCTGCTCAGAATCATTTTTTTTTATCTCATGGTATTTTGAAAGTATACATCTAGGTCTACCAAGTAAACACAGTGTGAGCCTTTGTTGAATAATAACACAACCACCAATAAACTTTCAACTGTCCCTTTATAACACATTTCTGAACACAACTGTATCTAACAAAATTGCAATTTTTATATTTTTAAGGAAGTATTTGTGTACACGTGTAATTTCAAATATAAGCAAAAAATCTAAAAATTAATTCATGTACGAGACCCCGCTCCCCTTAAAAATTTGCAGCAAAATATGTTACGGCAAATTTTATAAAAATCAACTTTCAGAACTCAAAATGAAAGGATATAAATCGGTCATCCTCACCGAACCCTAAATTTTCAGCAGTTGCAAAGGCACCGTAACAACAGTGGCAAAAGGGAGGGTAAGATAGCGTAAATTTGCCAGAAGTACAAATGTGTGCCAACCCTTGCACCCTGACTCACCCACTCATTATGGAGGCGTCCTTAAGGGCGAATCGCATAACAGCGGAAATGCGCCAGCAGGGATCATCCGGCCTTCCTCTTCCGCAAATCTGGACATATGAGTGAGGGTGGATTTCACCCCTTTAACCCATTTCTCGTCATCCCGGTGCATATGCAACGGCATATTACGTTTCGAAAATGCGGCACCCCATGGATGGTGCATAAATACTCGCAGAAATTAAACTAACTGTTAAATTTATTCAAGGTGAAACCTGTTTACTGGGTGAGCTTGCCAATGACCTAGGATGAACTTGGTGGGTGCTTGCAAATTCTGGAAGCTGAAAGGGTTAAGTAATGACGGTGTAAAAGCCGGATTTGCATTTCGGTGAAGAACAGCCCAGTATGAGATAATATTTATGACGTTGACTGTAAGGCTTAACGGTAACTTTGCAGTTGCATAGATTTCCGGCTATACAGTTACTTTTGCAAATTCAACAGATTTATGCACAGCCCTGTGGATTGCACCAGCGGGTGGATTCCGTTTGTGATTTCCGCCAGTTCACTGCTGGTCAAATAAATGTTTGAGCTCGGGTTTTCGACTTGCTACCTACCAAAAGTACAATCCAAACCGTAAACCGAACTGCTGAAAAGTGTCATTAAACTTTATTTTATTATAGTGACAACAGAAATTAATTTTGAGAATAGTGTACAACAGAAATAAGTTTATTGTTTGAAATTTCAAAGTAGATTCTAATCCTGTATGACTAAACTTTCACTTTATTTTTAATGATTTCGCCCAAAACACAATGTCTCAAATCGTTTAATTGCAAAAGGATTAGAAAATGCCCCAAATTATTGGTAGGTACAAAAACGTCGTATCTTTTACAAAACTCTAGCTGTAATGGAGGTTTGAGGGTTTCCAAAAAGATTTTAATAAACATAGAACTACGTATTTACTAATTTCTTTTAAAGTGGAGTAAAAAGACCCAAATGCTCCTCATGTGCAGATAGAAATAACTGACTTTCGTCATCATGCTGAATTTCGAAATTTCTTCCAGTTCTTAATTTTCAATTTTTCCCGATTTAGCACTGAGATACTGTTGGTAAGTTTAGATCAACCTACATTTGCAAGAAATCATTTTCGGTAATAAATACTATTAAAACTAAATGTCATTAGTCATTACAAACTGACCAATAGTCATTTGAAACACTTCGTCAATGTAAACTGAAACATACATGAAAATCTAAAAACACACACATTCAAATTCAGTCTTCCTTCCTTTTCAGCCGGAGCCATCCACTTTTAAACATAGTCCTCTCCAAAGTTTCTCCCTGTCTCCACAAATGAGGTGGGTACAAATGGCGCAAAGCTGCATCAATTTCAGCTGAAATAAGCAAATAATAATAGTAAATCGTGTAAATATATAAGTAAGTATTTTTTACTCAAACCTACTACAGACCTAAGGATACAGCAAGAGTATCATTATGAAGGAGACCATATACGGTTGTTTATAATGAGTGTTTGTTGAATGGGAGGGGGGGATATATAACACGTAGTTGGTGATATCGTAATGTTAGTATATTTATTACTGTATCCATTTGAGTAAGGAATGAACAGTTTTGTTTATAGATATTTTTTGCAACACTTCCTAGTTATAAAGCTATAATTAGACCCACAAAGTGGCCCATAACTCACATTATTTTCTCCCAGCGGCACTTTTTCCGCCCCACTTTTTTCCGTCATCACTTTTTTCCAGGCACTTTTTTCCGCGGCACTTTTTTCCACGGCACTTTTTTCCGCCACCAAAGATAAAAGCATAAGTCACTATAATTGGTGTATATTTGCATGAGTATTTGACACAGACTGACGCAAAACCTAACCTGCTAACCTCGAGTTTGACGTAGACTTACAGTGTCACCAACACTACACTTCCGTACTGCCAAACATATAACACGAATCACTGGCGACTCTAATTATAAATTTATTTAATCCCTCAATACTCTAGCCTACTCCCAATTAGTTTGTCACTTTGACTTTTCACAGCTGTCAGTACAAAATTTATGTTTTTTCGGTATTTATTAATTGTTTGATAAAATATTGCATGCCCCTACTCGGCCTAGCGGCCTCGAGGCTCGTGGGCTCAAGTTTTCGCTCGTGGATGATTGTAATATAACATACTTGTATATTGCATATTATCTGTATTTTTACTAAACACATTTTCGCTATGCAAGCGACGATTAACATACTTCTTATCTTTATTATGAATCATACCTATATATATATATATATATAAGCGAGCTTTTTCCAGCATTAATTTTGCCGGTTCTCGCATCCTACACGCCATTGTTGTCGGTTGTTAAATCCGTCCTTCATCCGAGGTCTGTTTGTAGGATTTTTAACAAGATGTAACCATTTGTTACAATTTTTCCGAGTACTGGGTTGTTAGCCCTGTGACCCAACCCCCAACTTGGAGGACCAGGTAATTTTCTTTTCGGGGTTTTCTTCCCTTAGCCTTTGGTGCGCCAACATCTAACTGCAAGGCAGCAGCGTTATAGGAACTTTATAAGAGAGAAAAATTTAGGTGTGGGTGGGATTAAGGTTGGGTCATGATTTCCTCGGAATAGGAGGTGAAGAATATCAAGAGCTCACGTGGGCAGGGTCGCTAACCCTGAAGTAGACTTATCTTCTATTGGGATTATAGATGAAAACCTACCGGCTACCCTAATCATACCTATGTATAAATTAAAAACTCAAAATTTCTTTTCATAATATTTAAACACCTTAACAACCAGTATGAAATAAAAATTTTGTATGTATCTAGCTTAAAAGTACCCGGGAGTAATTACGTTAAACAACTTGCTCAAATATTAAAGCTTTTCGTTCTAGATACTATTATAAATTTGCTATAATTAGTACAAAGATGCACACATTTTTTATAGATTTCAAAATTCCTAACGATTTTTGAAATAAAAGAAAAATCTCTTTTACCTTTCACCTGTAATTCGTTCCTCCATCATGTTATAAAAATCATGTAAGGTACAAATATTATTGCCACTTTGTGGCATAATAACGCATTCATTAGTTTTAACCTGCTTTGGATTGCTTCAAATAAACAAATTTACTATCCGTAGCGTAGCTAATTTGTGGAACGGGTGCGATCGCATCAATCTCTGCAAAAGTAAAAAATCTGTAAAGGTGTTTACACGGAACTTCCCTCGTTTCAATACATCAATTTGCAAAAAAATGTAGTTCACTGGGATTCTAACTTCGCGCTCCCAGGCAAATATTTCGAGCCCAGTTTCTAGTCCGCTGTTCGGATCCGCCGCTTGCAGCCGCTTGAACAACTGAGCTACAGCCGTGCTCTAATTGTACGAGTTTCTGCTGCGTTATAAAGACACCATACTACTCTGCCCATTTGTCCTACTTACCCTGTATCTGTTAGGTCTCATTTCTCCAATAAAAGCCTGAGCTATGTGCAAATTATTACTTTTATCTATTTCTCAGTTAAAGCAAAAGTAAACAAAATTTTATTTTTAAGGTGCTCACTCTGTATATATTATTCTGTTTCATGCCAGGTAGTCTTATAATCGGCATGCAAAATATCGTCTTCCTCCAATGAATAGTTTCTGAGTTATACCGCCAACAGGAAGACAGACACACATACATACAGACAGACAGACAGACAGACAAATAGATAAAATTGAGAAAATCTGTGTTTCGTCATCTAGGGGCCCCGAAACGTGAAAATCTGAAGAAATCTCGGAAAGTATTTTTTTCACGATTACAATACTCCCTTCGTCTTTTAGACGAGGGAAATAAAAAACAGAAAATTACAAAATTAGATGGTACGTTATATAATTTCATTTGTTTTGTTTAAAATTAAAGATAAATCATCTCAATATCCTGTACATCGCAATAAGGACAGTTATTATGAACATGCTCTATACGTGTGCACGTCTACACACATTGTTAGGAAAAGTTTCCTTATTCACAATCAATTGATTCAATTCGTAATTCTGCTCAAGAAGAACAGGAGACTAAACTTGTAAAGTATGAACACAAAATTGTAATGCTGTAGTTACCATTACCACTCAGGCAATGGAGTTAAAGCACATCTTTTGAAATAGTATATGACGTTACAAGATCGGTAAGTGCTTTAAAACCAGCCGAGAAAAGATTAGAAAAACGAGGACCAATAAGACAAGTTTTGCTATTTTCTGAGACCTATTTAAGTAAGGCATTTAACGATCGAGTCTTGTATAACACTTTTTGTGCTATCATCCAAAAAAATAAAAATACCGTTGAATATTACAAATATTGTTTGCTTAAGTAAAGTGCGCAATTGTTGTTTCTATAGTAACCAAATACAAAACACTTTTCCTTAACAATTCTAGTAACGATATATTGATAAAGGGCCGGTTATTACTTCCTTTTACAATAAAGGAAATATTGGATTCACCCCAAAAATTCGAAATTGAGTTTTCAACAGATCTTCACGTTTTAGAGTCGCCTGAACCCAAAACATGTTTTATTCATTGGTTTGTCTGTAAGTCTGTGTGTGAACAGAATACCTCAAAAGTGAAACGAGGTATGACGTTGAAGCTTCATATATAAGTTTTGTGTACTATCTAGATGCGACAGCAAACTTTTTCAGTTTTTTTTTTCGACTTTTTCAAAATTAACATTTTTATTATATTTTTTAATGTGTATTGATGCGAGATAAATGATTTTCCAGTTGAATACCTCTAATCACCTTGTAAGCTTGTATACATTGCAGCTATTTTCTAGAAGAGTACCCTTTGTTACTGAATCTACCACATTGATTTAAATTCCTGGATAAAATTATCAAACCTGTGAGAAGTTCCTAGTCCCCCATGAAGTGTCTCTCCAGTTGGCGGATTGGAAAAAGCCTCCCAGGGACCAGAAATATCATAACTGCCGATAAGCGTAGCCTGCATGGCCAAAAGCTACGGGTAGATGAGACGACAAGCGCAAGGACACTTTTATACTCTGGGGCTGAGCAATTGGGACCAAAGGCGGATGAACCGCCACAAAATGGTCAACGGCATAAGGATGCAGAAGGCAACGGACCGTTATGTTGGAATCTCTCGGGGTGGGGGGGGGGGGGTAGAATTTTATAAGAGAGGATTCCTACCTATGACTATGACTATACTACACATCAACTGAAAACCATATAAAGAAGTCTGTGGAGATATTAAGAAGGCATTAAAACAAATTAAAAGTGAAAAAAATAACCCGGAATTATAATGCCAAAGTGCCAGGATGGAGATGTTATATGAAATTACGATCTGAGCAGTAGAAACGATAAACGGAAAAATTCTGAAATGAAACCCAATTACAATAACAAGCACAGGCTACAAAGTCGTATGTATGGAAAGCCTCAGCATATAACACTCAAGATATAATTATTGGACAACAAATCTATTATATGTTGATCAATAAAAGATTTTAAAACGCTATCAAATCCGCTAAAAAGTCGCCTTGGGCAGATCTTCCAACAGATCACAACCTACAACTTGCTATAATAAAATTAAGAATGAAAAAATTACTACTTCATAAACAAAGTAAAGAAACTTAATGTACAAGAGTTAAGAAGAAAATGTGGCAACCCATGACAGAAGCAAGCAAATCCGAGAGTAAATAACAGAGAATTAGCCCCAGATGAGATTATAGTATTAATGAAGAAAGAACAAGACAGTATAAAAACAAAAAGTAACGAGAAGAATTGTAATTAATAGAGGAGTATAAAAACATAGAATTGTTAGAAAGACAACACAAGATACCATAGAAAATAAAAGGAATAGCAATTATAACGGATGTAGATGATAAGGCTATAAACAAGACTCCTTTCAAGATGAATAAATGGAAAATTCTATGAGGATTGAGAAAACTACGAGACCTACAATTACGAAAACAGAACAATGAAAGCTATGCAGCAAGTTAAAAATGGAAAGGCGACGAGCCCAGATGAGGTAACAGGGAATTTTTTTAAGGTTGGCAGGCATTTGTAATGAAAGCTTTCATTGCAATATATGGTACAGGAAGATTCTCAGATGATTGGTTATTATCAACATTTGCACCGATCCCTAAAAAGAACAACTCAAAGAAATGTGAAAACAGAACAATTCTTTTACTGAGTCACTTCTTAAAAATCTATTTAAGTATAATTTACAAGAAATTAATAGAAAAGATATAGGTGACACGCAATTTGCGTGAAACGGATTCAGAAACGGATTTTTCACTACGAGAGAGCCATTGTTTAGTTTGCAAGTATGGATACAGAGATGTCGTGACGTTGATTGTAATGTATTCATACGCTTTGTAGATTACAAAAAAGTATTTAACAAAGTTCAACATGGACGGCCACTACAAACGCTAGAATCTGCAGGCATTGATGAGAAAGATATACGAATCATTGCGAATGTATAATTTCCTATGTAATTGCTGCATTCCTTATTTTCTTCCTTCTTGTATATAGAGCTAATTATTGAGTTTGTCCAACCATCTGGCATTGTTTCTTCTGTCCATGGTTCCTATAGTAGTTCATCTATTTTGTTTAGAAGTTCTCCCCCTCCGTTTTGACTAGTTACGCTGCCACCTCGTCTTCTCCGGGTGATTTTTGGTTCCTATAGTACCTACTATGTTTAGGTACAGGCCATAGAACTGTCTGTCTTTTTCATTCCCTTCTACTTCTCGAAATATTCTTTCCATCTTTCAAGTATCCCTTCATCATCTACTACTAGTTCACCTTATTTGTTTTTACATATACGAATTGTTCTAGCTTAATCTCCCTTTTTGTTCTTTCACCTGTGATTCTAATCTTGTTCTGATACCTCTGTCGTCGCCTCTTTGTGGTCTCTTTTCTTTCTTCTGCATATGTTTTGTGACTATCTTCTCTTATTTTGGTATTCTTCTATGTCCGTCCTAGCGCCTCTCTGAAGGATTTTCTATTCGTCTCTTTCTTTGTGTGTTTCTCTACATTCTTCGTCGTACCAATTATTAGGCTTCCTCTTGGTTTTTTCCTAATGGTTTCCTTTGCTGCCTTGTAAATCGATGCCACTATGCATTCCCACTTCTCCATTTTTATATCCATATCACCCATGTTTTCATTTAGGAGTGTTCTGATTCTTTGCTGGCACTTAGTTTGTATCTCCTCCTCCTTTAGTTTTTCAATATCATACATTCTCCCTTTCTTACCATCATTACTTTTCTTCGGTAGCTTCTCACATCAATTATGCTTATTGCATGTCTTTTATCCATTACGATATGGTGTATGTGGTGATACCCGATTTTTGGCTAGGCATCTAGTACTAGATATCATATTTTCCCCGTGGCAAAATCGATAAGTATTTTCACGTTTTCGTTACGTTTATCATGTTGACTATGTCTGCATACGGTTATCATGTGTGCTAATTCTTTACCAATTATTACGTTGAAGTTTCCTAAGCTTACTTTTTTCTCATGTCTCTGGGCTACTTCGTATGTTCTGTCTAAACTCTCATAGTAGACATAATTCACCGTTGCTTCTGCTTCCCCCTCAGTGCACAGCAGTTCATAAATGATTTGCTTAAAAACCTGCAGCGCAGTCTCATTGTGCAGATTCTCTCATCTACTGCTATGAAATTCATTACTGGACGTTTCATCTGCTTGCTGACTAGAAGCTCCGTGCCAAGCATATTGTTTCTATTTCCACTATTAAATAGTGTAACGACCTTGCAACCTTGGACCCCAGGTGAAGGCGCGTGACGTCAGCGACCTTGCTGGCTAACACGCGAATGCGTCATGCGGTTCCCAGAAAGGTCCAGCGAAAACTAGATGGATCTCGAAGAATTTATTCCGCGAATATAAATACACGGCCGCCGGAGATCTAATTCAGTTCAGTTCAAATTCGGCAGCAAAACGCGTAGAGCTCCCATATAAATTAACCGTGTGTGAAATAGATAACAGATAAATACCATATAAATCGTTAGTGTTGAAGTCGTAAATAGCCAAATAAATAATTGTATCGTTGTTAGAAATAGTGTCTGTAGTTCGTTAGTTTAAGTAATTCTGCCTTCATAATTCTTGTATATTTAAATAATTAATCATAGTAAATAAACGTTTAAAACCAGAAGCGTCGTATAATTTTTAAATAGCCCGAACGTTAAAAACGTAACAGTGGCGTCAGGTGTCGGGTTATACCAGGGGCTATAAAAAAAAATATTGAACAAACATTGAATAAATAAATTATTTAACAAGTGCCGATAAAACGACGGTCGGATAAATAAATTTAAGTGTATTGCGGATGCCGGTGACAAGATCCCAGAGCGGTAAAATGGAGGCTCAATTAAGCCAACTTTTCCAGCTGATGCAAGTTGGCCAAGAGAAGGCAGAAAAAGAGAAAGAAGAACTGAAAACCGCGCAAGAAAAAGCACAAGAAGTACTTAAGGAAGAGCTGAAAGAGCTGAAAGCCGGGAAGGATAAAGCAGAAAAAGCACAAGAAAACCTCAAGGAAGTACTTGAGGAAAAATTGAAAGCCACTCAAGAAGAAATGAAAGCGAGCCATTACGAGTTGGCAGAGGAAATCAGGGATGTTCAGGAAGAAATGGAGAGAAAGATGTCCGGACTTCAGGGTGACTTGCTGGAGCTGCAGGGACGATTTTCACGAAGTGGCCAAAGCCAACTAACTCCCTCTGAATCTCCTGGCTTCTCTTCTCCTCCTGCAGTAAATCAGCCTACCTTATCGCGAGTTGCTGCCTCTCAGGTTGCTCTGTCCCAAGATACTGCCCCAGTGAGGCCCGCAACATCTGGCTTGCACATGAAACTGCCCTCTTACGATGGGAAAACGCCATGGTCAACATACCTGAAGCAATTTGAAGCCGCAGCGGTCGCTAATGGTTGGGGAATGGCAGACAAAGCGACCGCATTGATCCTAACATTGCGAGGGGATGAACTAAATGTTCTGCAAATGATTCCAGAAAATCAGCAGAGGGACTTCCAGCAATTGGTGAATCGTCTGGAACGGCGTTATGGCAATGGTCATCTTCAGCATGTGCATTGTGCCCAGTTGAAGAATCGAATTCAGACGGGGAGACTGCAAGAACTTGAGGCCGACGTTGCTCGACTGGTTCGGCTCGCGTATCCATCGGCGCCGGAGGACTTCCTGGAGCAGCTAGCCGTCCAAACATTCGTAGATGGAATGAAGGACGCCGATACTCAGCAAGCGGTACGTCTGGGGCGACATAGGACCCTGGGAGAGGCCTTAGCCCATGCGTTGGAATTTGAAGCGGCAAGGACTGCCTCCAGAGGACATGGTCGTGTTCGCGGTATCGCCACGACGGAGATGGCACCTGAATCCATGGAAGACATGTTGCGACGACTTATAAGGCAGGAGACGAGGGAGAAGGGGCCCCGTTGCTGGAGCTGCGGAGAGATGGGTCACCTTAGGGCTCGCTGTCCGAAGAAAGGAGCCCGAGTGTCTGACGATCTGTCGGAAAACTAATGCGGGTCGACAAGAAGGGGCGAGAGTCGACTCGTGATTGCCATGCCCCGGAGATTCCCATACATGTGTCGTCCGTGCAACACCAGCCTGATAGTCTCTTCATTGTGTTACGGTATAATTTTAATGAATCGACATTGCATGTATTCAACGTCAAAGAGCGGGTTAGGTTTAGAAGGGTTTGCCGGTTTCCTAAAGGACACAGATCTAAAAATGTCTCGAAGCAGATGCTCGGCTTCTGTTACCCTCAACTAGCTTACTCGGGAAGGCGTGGTTCGACAAACTTAACGAAACCGACAGGGGTTATCCTATTCTAATCCCTAACAATTCAATTCATAAATGGGGAAAATGCTCGGAGCGCCACTTGTTTTTAAACAGAGAATTGCTAACGCAGCGAAAACAAGAAATACCACGTAGCTATGAAGAAGCCCTCCAGGTTGCTTTACACCACTCCAGCGTCACTCGTCAGCTGCACCGACGCCGGATGCAAACGTAGGGTGGCCACAAAAATCGAAGTCACTTACCTTCGATGGCCACCGCTCTGGAAGCTAATAACAAAATACAAAACACCCCTGATCTTAAGGGCTTACGCGTTCTATCGCATGCTCTGGTCTTTACATGAAATTACACTCGGCTAAAGCCGTCTTTAGTTGAAGACTCAATAGGTTCACACATTTAAATCAAACCAATAATCAATTTAGCCAATAATGATATTTAATGATTTAAATTTTAGTACATCAAGCCAAAAGTCGGCTATCAAAAAAGTTACACCCTAGCTGAGGACAAAAGGGGATCCCACGCAAGAACTAACTTAGTCTAAACAGAGTTACAAAGAATAAACAACTGAAATATTGGCAGGAGTAAAGCTTCCGCCTTCAATGATCAACTGACATAATTAAAATACAAAGACGTACGCAATGTTCGTAACTCCGCACACTGCGCAACAACAAATGATAATAACACACCCGGCACTGGATAAGCGTAACAGTTAACAATGTACAAATTTACCTTAGCCCAGGCATGGTAGTCTGTTGGAAGTCCAAGCCTCGGTGATGCTTCAAAGGACGCTGGGGTTGGTGATTGCTTCCTGCAGTGTAGAACAAGGTAGACCCAAGGGTTAAGCAGAACGGTGGACAGCGGCCCAAAAGAGTGCAGAGGAAATTCACGATGAATGCGGTCGTCCCCCGGGAATTCAAGAAAACTCGAGATCGGCTGAACGTAGCAAAATTTGCAAAAAGCAGATGTTTCCCCACTCACTATGGGAAAACTACGTGGGCTTCATAGAGCGTCTTGTACTAGATGTGCAACCATGTGCAAAATAACTTTCCCCCGGCTCTGGGGTTGGTTAACGAACATTAAAAACGCCGCCCGCTGATACGTCAACCGAGTCACACACAACGCGTTCCGCGGGGAAAGAACAGAAATCCTTCACAAAACATTAATTTAACTGGATAGCACCGAAATGGGTTAACACAAAAGGTCCCCCGGCGAATCGCCGAGGCGACTCCCGAGGGTGCAAAACAAACACCACGTCTAGTTTACTCAAGAGCTGGGTACAGATCCTTCATTTCAAATTGGACTCTGCGTGAAGAACACGACGGAAAAGAGTTTAGAACTCCGAAACCACTAATTTTAAATGCATCATTCCCTAAGGAGTTATCAATTTTTATTTCCTTTACACAAAGCTTGGTCATCAGAGAAGGTTCTAGAAAGAATTTCTGGCTATACAGCGGATCCCAAAAATATTAAGTTACAAGGTCAATCCTGCCGAACTTTAAACGATAATTTATAAGAGGGACATCAAGCTGTTATATTCCTAGAAGCTTAACTACGTCGGGCAGTATTTAAATAAGTTGAAGGTTGGGACTCAAAGCTATTTAAGCTGGGACGTAAACAAAGGTTGCCTTATGTTCCCAATTCGAAGAAATATGATTTAGGCGGAAGTGACTGCAATAGAATACATACGGCTACGAGGAAATGATTATTAGTGAGAATTCCAAGGACCGCGGGCATATTTGAGCTTGAACTGAATGAATTGGATGCAGCATTTTAAAATTATAATACAGGGCCGTACCAGAAAATTTTAAATAGAATAATTTCAGCTTAAATGCACTAATAACACCCAATCGTGGAATTGATGACAAGGATAGTTTAATGACGTCAAAATCACTTAACAAATTATAGAAGCTAACAGAATTAGACATTGCCAATTATTATGTAGTAGAATGAGTTATTAATTATTATTAATGCAAACGCAGAAAAAATAGATCGATGACTACCCAAATCTTCATTCTGAAACAACTAATAGCAAGCACTTACGATTATTTAGAAATTTCTCTTGCCATTAGCGTTTGAATGCACACACCAGGGAAAATGGCGTAATTCGTTTAGTCGAACTGCTTTCCGGGTTGTATCGTGAGGGACAGTTAGAAGTTGCACAGATGTAGTCGAGCACACACGACCGTGAAGAGTGTTATCTTGTTCCGCAAATATCGCCATGTGGAAAAACCTTGCGATGTAAATTTTAGGCAAATTACGATCGGATATTCCAGCTTTCCTAACTGCCCGTTATCAATTTCAAACTCCGAATACCGCCTCGCTTTTGAGTTTCATGCAATTTCAGATGACCGATAGTCTGATACTTTCAAATAAACATCCTGCATCGTATTCCGCTAAGCTCTGTATAGTAGCAGCTGTGCTATCGACGCTCCGGACCTCAAGCAATAGCTTGATAACCCTCCGACATCCCAACAAGTCCTGGAAAAACTTTTCGTTCATAACGAGTGGATTCATGCTCCCTATTTTGCTTCGAGCCAGGAGCTTCGCTACATTTGCAAGCCCGCATATCTCGCTCAATTTTGGCACTAACCGATTCACCGCCCGGCCAACTTCTCGCTTAGCCCCAGTGATGGATCGCCTGTATTTCCGTATAGCTTAATTATTTACTTACACCTAAGTATCTTTTATAGTTAATTATCTCACATATTGCATGTACTTTTACTGTCAGTTTTAAGTATATTAACATGTGTTACAATAAGTTGAAGCTGTTGCATTAAATGAGTAAATTACTGCCCAATGTTGTATGCCTGTATATTTAGTGCTATGATATTGTAGCCGTAGCAGTAAATAATTAAACTAAACAATCAAAAACAGAACTGATTATATTTTAATCGTTAATTCATTTGTAGAAAAACGTTTTTTCAGCTAATTGTTTAAAATTTAATATAAAAGTATAAAGTGCGAAATGTAAAAATATATTTCGACTTAATAAAAGTCTTCTTCAGTTTACATCTTATCTGTAAGTTAAAATACATAGTAAACATCACATAATATAACAATTAGGAAAGTGAACGATTTACCAAAAAACATTAAAAAATGCAAAACGTACCTATTTAGTCAAAATTATTCCTTTTAAAAATTGGTCCTTGTTATTTTATTTAAAAACTTATATTCGAAAATAAGCGGTTATCACTTAATCAACCATTATCAATGTTTACTTCCCTATAGAAAAAGAATATTAAAATTATTATAGTTAAAATCCAAATTAAAAACAAACTTACTATGCTCAAGGAGTTTAGAAATACTAGATTTTTAATTTACTTGCACAATTAGTAAATTAACAATTTCCATCTTGTTGTAGTTTAATATTTTTGAAATTGTTATGTAGAAAAATGTTAACATTCTTCAGCGAAATTTAATTGAGAAATTGGAGTTTGGGTTTCTTTTTAAATTATTAATCCAGTTATGTAATAGTCCTTGTTATTTTATTAAATTCAAATTAGCTGTTATTACTTCATGGACTATTTAAATGCTTACTTCCCTATTGAAAAAGATTGTTAATATTTTTTAACCTCAATATGTAATAAAAATGAACTTACTTTGTTCACAGCGTTCAGAAAAATAAGATTTATAATTTACTGGCATAGTTGTTAAAGGAAAATCATTACAGTTTTGTTGTTGTCTAATATTTTAAATGTTATGTTAAAACACGTTGAATCCTCAGCATAATAATGGAAAAATTGGTTTTAGGTCTCTTACTAATTAAGAAAACATTAAGAATTATCTCTGAAAAGAAAGAGTAACTATTGTAGTTAATGTATTATCTAATTAAAATATTTCACTACTTACTATTGTTAAATTATTAATATTTTAATTTTGACTGGCTATACTCGTTTGGTCGAGGTGCCGCCATTTTATACACCTGAATTATGAAAAGTAGTTTATGACCGAATGAGAAAAATTTTTACTATCTTTTCTAAAAATATTATTGGCATTTAATACAATTGTTATTTTGAATTTAAGATTAATCAAATATGAAATTTATTGTTTTAGAATAAATTATGATAAATTACATTTAATTTATCGATATCAGTTTTATAATTAATTGAATGAGGACTTTTTTTAATTTCTATCATTTCCATTATTTGGCGTTTCTGTAGATTATTTTCTCTCTGTAATATTTTAGGGGATTTAAAATCAAAATTATGAAAGTTTTCGACGGCATGGTCAGATAAAGCTGTATTGGCTAGATTCGGTGTTTCTGCTTTTTTTTTATTGAATTTTTATGCTGTGAAATTCTATTTTTTAGCAATTGCTTTGTCTGTCCGACATATTTAGCATCACAATTGTTGCAACTCAACTCATATATTACATTAGATTCATTATTTATTTCAATATTGTCCTTAAGGTTGTTAAAGAAAATTTTCCGAGGGTGTTATGATTTTTGAAAGCTACTCTACAGTTATATTTGTTAAGTTCTTTTTTTAAAGCTAAAGATAAGTTAGGAATGTATGGTAAAGTTATATAATTAATAATAGTTTTATTATTTGTGCAATTATTAAAATCATCACCAAGACAATTTGGTTGTAAACCTATGGAATGTTTTCTATTTATATTTTGTATTTGTTTTAATCTATTTTTAATTGTTTTTTCTATTAAATTTATTGGATAATTATTTTTAATTAACATTTGTTTAATTTTGTTTATATTATGTTCATGAAATCTGTTTGATGATAATTTTATTGCTCTATCTATTAAATTGTTAATTAAGCTTATTTTATATTTAATGGTTGTAATTGAATTATAGTTTAAATATCTGTCTGATTTTATGTCTTTTCTGTACCAGTTTGTTTCAATTATGTTATTTTTATTTCTAATTAAAGTTAAATCAAGAAAATTAATCGAATTATTTTTATCCTCTCGTTCTATTGTGAATTTTAATCGTGGATGTATACTATTGAAAATGTTATAAATATTAGTTATGTTATAATTATTAGTTGCAACAATTATGTCATCGACATATCTTCGATAAAAGGAGATTTCAGTATTATTGTTTAAGATGTTTTCTTCTATTACCTGCATTACAAGATCTGCTATTGTGCTTGATAGTGGTTGTCCCATTGCTACACCATATTTCTGTTTATATATTTTGTTTTTGAATTGGAAATAATTTGAGTTTAAAATATATTCTACAGCTTTTTTGAATTCGTTTAAAGGTATTTCTGTTATTTCTTTAATTTTATGCCAAAATTTATCAATAGTTTCAAGTGCTAAAGTGATAGGAATATTTGTATAAAGAGATACTACATCAAGTGAAAATAATGAATGATTTTTAGGAAGAGTAGTTTCATGAATAATTTTTTTAAAAGACCATGAATCTTTAACACTGTATTTATTTGTATTTGTTATTTGTGTTAGAATTTTTGATATATATTTAGAAAGATTGTAAAGAGGACTCATATAAGATGCAACAATTGGGCGCAAAGGAATATCTTTTTTATGTAATTTAGGTAGGCCATAAATTTTAGGTGACAATCCGTTGTGGGATATTAGATTTTTATAAGTGCAATTATCAATATAATTGTTATCTAGCCAATACTTTAACATTTTATTATTTGAATTTTGTATTATTTCTGTAGTGTCTTTTTTTTCCTGAGTATATGTTTCATCATCATTCAATAAGTCTAACATTTTTTTATTATAATCTTCCTTATTCATTATGACAGTTATTTGAGTTTTATCAGCATTTGTAATTAAAATTTTGTCTTTATTTGCATTTATAAATTTTTTAGCTATTTGAATTTTATTATTAAAATCATTATTAAGTTTTTGTTCATTGATATTTAAAAGAGTTTTCTTATTATTATATTTATGTTTATAATTAGTTAAAATATTACTGATTGATGATCTGATGTTATTTTTATCATTTTCATTTATTTTTGATATTCCATGTTCGATGTTAGTTATTATTTTTTCATTTGGAATTTTTGATTTAGGGTCATAAATATTAAATTTTGGGCCTAATTCTAATACTTCTTGAACATTTTGTGGTATTTGGATATCACTTAAGTTTTTTATCCAATTATTGTTATTTGAAATGTTTTGGTTAATTTTGTGCGTTTGTTTTTTTGTTAAAATTTCAATTTTTTTGGTATGTTTAAGGATAGTTTTATTAGTTAATTTTTTAATTTGATTTGTCAATTTTGATAAGAATTCCACTATTTGATTTTGATTGTATGATTTTTCAATTAATTTCTTAATATTAATAATTTTCTGTTTTAAATAATTTAAGTAGTAATATGAGTCATTGATAATAAGTGATAGGATTTTCTTATATGTTGTGATAAAATATTATTAAATTTTCTTAAATTATTGTTATTTTCAAAATTGATATTATTGTAATTTCTTTGTAAGAACTTGGGTGTTAATGATAATTTTTTGCATTTATTAAGGAAATTCAAACGTTCACTTACCCTTACAATTTTAAAACTGTATTTCTTTAGTAGTAGTAGGTAGCTCTTCCTCTGTAGAAAATCTTGTTGGCAAGACGACATCTTTGAATCAGTTTTTCCAATTGATTCACAAAATAGTTGTGTTAAAAATTATTACAGCTGTTGTTTATATTATTTCATTTGTAGAAAAACTTTTTTTCAGCTAATTGTTTAAAATTTAATATAAAAGTATAAAGTGAGAAATGTAAAAATATATTTCGACTTAATAAAAGTCTTCTTCAGTTTACATCTTATCTGTAAGTTAAAATACATAGTAAACATCACATAATATAACAATTAGGAAAGTGAACGATTTACCAAAAAACATTAAAGAATGCAAAACGTACCTATTTAGTCAAAATTATTCCTTTTAAAAATTGGTCCTTGTTATTTTATTTAAAAACTTATATTGGAAAATAAGCGGTTATCACTTAATCAACCATTATCAATGTTTACTTCCCTATAGAAAAAGAATATTAAAATTATTATAGTTAAAATCCAAATTAGAAACAAACTTACTATGTTCAAGGAGTTTAGAAATACTAGATTTTTAATTTACTTGCACAATTAGTAAATTAACAATTTCCATCTTGTTGTAGTTTAATATTTTTGAAATTGTTATGTAGAAAAATGTTGACATCCTTCAGCGAAATTTAATTAAGAAATTGGAGTTTGGGTTTCTTTTTAAATTATTAATCCAGTTATGTAATAGTCCTTGTTATTTTATTAAATTCAAATTAGCTGTTATTACTTCATGGACTATTTAAATGCTTACTTCCCTATTGAAAAAGATTATTAATATTTTTTAACCTCAATATGTAATAAAAATGAACTTACTTTGTTCACAGCGTTCAGAAAAATAAGATTTATAATTTACTGGCATAGTTGTTAAAGGAAAATCATTACAGTTTTGTTGTTGTCTAATATTTTAAATGTTATGTTAAAACACGTTGAATCCTCAGCATAATAATGGAAAAATTGGTTTTAGGTCTCTTATTAATTAAGAAAACATTAAAAATTATCTCTGAAAAGAAAGAGTAACTATTGTAGTTAATGTTTTATCTAATTAAAATATTTCACTACTTACTATTGTTAAATTATTAATATTTTAATTTTGACTGGCTATACTCGTTTGGTCGAGGTGCCGCCATTTTATACACCTGAATTATGAAAAGTAGTTTATGACCGAATGAGAAAAATTTTTACTATCTTTTCTAAAAATATTATTGGCATTTAATACAATTGTTATTTTGAATTTAAGATTAATCAAATATGAAATTTATTGTTTTAGAATAAATTATGATAAATTACATTTAATTTATCGATATCAGTTTTATAATTAATTGAATGAGGACTTTTTTTAATTTCTATCATTTCCATTATTAGGCGTTTCTGTAGATTATTTTCTCTCTGTAATATTTTAGGAGATTTAAAATCAAAATTATGAAAGTTTTCGACAGCATGGTCAGATAAATCTGTATTGGCTAGATTCGGTTTTTCTGCTTTTTTTTATTGAATTTTTATGCTGTGAAATTCTATTTTTTAGGAATTGCTTTGTCTGTCCGACATATTTAGCATCACAATTGTTGCAACTCAACTCATATATTACATTAGATTCATTATTTATTTCAATATTGTCCTTAAGGTTGTTAAAAAAAAATTTTCCGAGGGTGTTATGATTTTTGAAAGCTACTCTACAGTTATATTTGTTAAGTTCTTTTTTTAAAGATAAAGATAAGTTAGGAATGTATGGTAAAGTTATATAATTAATAATAGTTTTATTATTTGTGCAATTATTAAAATCACCACCAAGACAATTTGGTTGCAAATCTATGGAATGTTTTCTATTTATATTTTTCATTTGTTTTAATCTATTTTTAATTGGTTTTTCTATTAAATTTATTGGCTAATTATTTTTAATTAACATTTGTTTAATTTTGTTTATATTATGTTCATGAAATCTGTTAATATTTAATATTGCCTAATACAAAGGACTTGTTAACAAAAACAAAAAAGTATATGTTGCAATAGTTATATTATGGGTTTAGTGAACATGCACAACAATTTTTGACATTTAGACATTAAGGACATTTACTTCGGCGCTGTTTTAATTAGTTTTTATTGTGTTTTTATGTGTGATTGATATGTGTTTAAACGTACATGCGACTAGATCCATGAATCTCGCACGTAGATTTTTTGGAGTTAATCCAAGTTTTATTTTATTGATCGAATGCAGGCTTTCACAGCAGTTGCCCAGGGGCGCATAAACAGGGGGGGGGGGGGCAAGAGGGCGATTGCCCTCCCAAAGAATATATTGGAGGGGCAATAGTATAATTTGCCCCCCTCCGATGTATACTATGAAGTTTTTCAAAATGTGAACATAGGGTTTTCACATTAACTATACGAGATACTAACATTCGTTGTAATTTGTCGTGACCCGACACTTAATCACGCGACACATAATCATGGGACATTTAAGCAAGGACAGTTAAACACGCCGACAATTAATCACACGGACATTTAAACACATAGAAATTTAAACACTGAGACATATAATCACATGGACAAATAAACACATTGCGTTTGAAGTGAATTCGGAATAGTAATCGCGTGTTAAGCGTTGTTGAGTTGGTGGTTTATCTTTTATACATATAGATTATAGCGGAATACCCGTTTCATCCCATTGTGGGTGAAATTTCAAAAACCTTTTCTACCTCATTTTAGTCTAAAATGCACTCATAAGAAAAAAAATAATAATTTTAACCCCCTACCCTTTTTCAGTTTAGTCTATTTTTTACCCCTTTAGAGATAATATTTTTAAAAAACCCTTAGACGCCTTTGAAAAGTTTAGAAATAAATCCATATGCAAAAAAGAATGTTCTAACTCAATAAACATAGCAGATACGAATAACTCTTTAATTCACCCCGAATCCAAATGTGCACCTTTAAGGGTTGATTAGCGCAAAATCCTGAAATACGTTTCTAGGTATTTGCATTGACAATCTTTGGAAGTAAACAGCAAGTCGCTATCTCATCGAGTAATTTGTAGATGTGCACAAAGAAAACACGAGGAATTTGTTAAACACGTCATTATTTTTAGCTCCACAACAGCGAATTCGATATAGTCCATTTTTCTTTGATATGGAAATGCAAATGCCGAAATTCTAGAGAAACCATTAACAACAAGCATGGTCACTAGGCTGCAATGTGTTCGTATATAAACTTCTGGTTATTATTTTTCACATTTCAGCTATACCATAAAATCGGTGGTCTCTTTGTATGTATGTATGTTCGCTATCTCCTCCGAAGATACTGGACCGATTAAATTGTACGATAGCTTAAAATTTTTGTAATTTTTAGACTTAGATCGTAGGCCGGTTTTTATTTTCAAAGAAAGTACGAAAAAGTAAAATTAAATTAAATTATAGTTAATTTAATTAAATCGTGTAATTAGCGACAATGCTTGTTGCCGTTGGTTTCCCTATATTGCATTTCCATATGAAAAAAATGAAGTGTGGTCACCACATGATTTTCTTTTACTGCCTGTAAAAATTCCACAAGGAGGTGATCCATCACGCTAATAGTGGAGGTGTCTTGATACGAAGCAATAAAACACAGTAGTCTTCTTCACGTACATTTATTAAAAAGGCGACATGTTTCGAAACCAGACTGGTTTCATCTTCATGCCTGAACTTTATCTGAATTAAAGCCATGGTATCTAACCTATCACCTCTGCTACCAGAGATTTTCATGGATAACCTGGAAAACAAAATTTTCATGGAAGTTCCCTTTATTCACAACATTATTTACTGGGGCAGGTACGTCGATGATATCCTATTCATTTTAAATTTTAGTAACCCTAATATTGATTATTATATCACCTAGCTAAACTCAGTACATTTTAATATTAAATTTACTTTTGAAATTGAACACAATAATTCTTTGCCTTTTCTAGACATTTTGATCACTAAAAACAATAGTTCTACCCCAAATGTTTTAAATGTCAGTATTTATAGGAAGCCCAGTTGTACTGACCATACTATCCCTTATTCTTCCTTTCATCCCTTATCCCATAAACTTGCCAATTTTCAATTTTTATTCAGACGTTAACTTCCTATTCCTATGTCAACACAAAATTTCAAGAGTGTACTTAACATCATTAAATACATTGCTATCAAAAACGGTTATCCTCTTCAACTCGTTCTACCTATTTATTATAAACTCCGTATAAAACTTTCAACAAACCTAACCTCTATCAATAATTTTGAAAACAAAACTTTTTATTCAATCTCTTATTATGGTACTATCTCTATGTCCATAAGAAACATTCTTACTAAATACAATTTTAAAATTTCCTTATCTACTACCTTCAGAAATTGGTAGTCTTCAATAAATATCCCACCCTTTTATTAGAAAGATCTGGTGTCTACCATCTTGACTGTTCGCCTTGCAACTGTTTTTACATTGGTCAAACTGGACGTACTTTCAAAAAAAGAATCAAAGAACACTCCGCTTGCATTAAAAACAACAATTTTAATATCAACCAACCTAATAAATCAGCTTTTGTTAATCACATTTTGGAACATAACCACAACTTTGATCCTAATAAAGATTACAATATTTTACATATAGCTAACAAAGGTAGGTTGCTGAATTTACTCGAAATTTTTGAAATTATGTCCAATAATAATGAATTCAGCCTCAATGAATTCACATATTTTGATACCAATGACATTTTCCTGAATATTAAATAGTTGTTTTGTCTTTGGCTGATTTCTTCCTTTTATTGGTTTTCACTTTGTTCTTTTATTTTCTAACCCTCTCTAGTAGTTTCAGTGTCATTGAATGTAGGGACTTTTTGACCTGGTTTTAGTTACTTCTGTATTGAAATTTCATTCTTAGTGCCAACTACTCCAGAAGATAGACGGATTTTACTTGTTTTAATTTAAATTTTTACATTTGATGTAATAACCAGTATAACGATCTTTATAAAGTAGTTTGCTGGTTATTTACTTTTTTTTTCTCTCCAATGTGGTGTTCTTTGTGAATTTTTATTGCTACCTCGCCTTCAGCGCTTCAACTTAACCTCAATTTAATTTTAACCTACAACTGGAACACGTGGTTTTATTACCAGTAAGTTAATTTCTTTACATTGTACACTATTGTTAACCATATGCCTCTGTACATCATTTTGGCCTGAAGATGAAACCAGTCTGGTTTCGAAACATGTCGCCTTTTTAATAAATGTACTTGGAGAAGACTACTGTGTTTTATTGCTTCGTATTTGTAAAAATTTCAATTTGCGATTTTTCATCAACAATACTAACAAAAAAATTTTTGATAAAAGTTATAATAGTAATTTACGATACAAGTAACGTTATCAAGGTTTTTACATTACAAGAGAATAGTTTGAATGAACGAGCGACGTTAGGAGCGAGTTCTTTAAAATTCTCGAGTAATGTAGAAAGCGAATAACGTTACGTATATCGTAACACGGTTTATTTTATCCTAAAATACTAATCTTGAAAAAATAGGAAAAATGGTTATTAATGACACAACAGCGAGTGGTGGTATCACTAGTAAAATAAAAACTCAATACTGTATTGGTGGTAGCACTGTCAGGTTATGTAAAATTTGAGATTTTCAGGTTAACTTTTGCGTCAGTTTGTGTCAAATAACAAACAAAACCTAACCTACTAACATCGAATTTGACATAGACTGACAATACATTTCAGTGCTGTCAACATGTGATTAATGCTAATAAAGTATCGTTATGTTATTTTTCTTAACAACACTAGTGTTGTTAAATGCATCTTAACGCAACTCGTTGCGAAGGAGTTATTGTCATAATAACATAATAGGATAAAATAAAAATATATAACAGTTTTAAACATTTTTATTCCCATTCGTTTTGGAGAAACTTTTGCAAAACTTTAACTTTGCAATTTTTTCAAAAAGTTTTTGAACAAAATATAATTACACAATATATCATCTTGTTCTATAAAATTTAATTTTTATCAAACAACTATAACATTTTCTGGGAAAATAGAAAAGCATAAGACTAAAATATCACTTCCGGTTACAAAATGTTAACCAAAAATGACTGGGATTTTTATTAAAAACAAAGATATAAATTTTGAGGCCGATCAATTAAACCATCTGGGCTGTAGAGAGGTCACAGGCAGGCTGACCGACTCACAAAATGACAGGTTTACAAACTGCAATGTTTTCTAAGCGAGAAGACAGGAAAACTGATATTTCCTTAAAAATGTCGAGTATATATTTTACTAAGTAAAAGAAAGTAAAGTTGTAGTGTAACTCTCAGGTTTTGTATCTTTATGACCATTTAATACGTGACTAAAAAGCATTTTAGCTTAATTGTAATCATTATAGTTATTTATGTACCAAGTACATAATGTAGGATAAAGAAGACGAGTCACATAAGGTCTGACTATGTACGAGCTGCATACAAAGCCTTACGTTCGACTGCACTGCAAAAGATTTCCTTTTATCTACAATAACATTTATATTAGACACATTAGAAAATTCAAGTTGCTATTGAAACATTTGATAGTTTCGAAGTGTGCAATATCAAAAATAACTGTCTGTTGCCGTAAGGTATTAAAGATGAATTCCTGTTTATTATTTGTAAAGTTTTCAGTTAATATATTCTCCTTTCCTGATTTGAATAAAATGATATTTATTTTGAAAATAACTATTGGACATTGACAGGCGGCCGTTTTACTTTACTCTATGGACTAGAGTGGTACTTTATGGAAGCTAAATAATAATATAATAAAGTTTTTACGGAACAGTCGAACATAAAGCTTAGTTATGTTAAAACACTAAAAAAAATGTTGCCCCCCCCCCCCCATAATTACAGTAGTTCCTGCGCCGCTGCAGTTGCCCAGTTGCCCGTTCGAATTATGCCGTTGTCGTCGATTTGAACTTGACGTTTCGCTGCTCATGCTGTCAGCTTCTTAAGAAGTTTTCTAAAGACAGTCTTTAGAAAACCTCTGAAGAAACTGACACCATGGGCGTCAAATCGACGACCATGGCATAACCCGAAAAAACCTATTATTTATTTTATTGGTTTTCTGTTTTTGTATGTGTTTTTAAGTCCATAAATTGTGCAAAAGTGTACTCTTCTTGTGCATTGTTTGAAGTCAGTTTCAGCCCGAGAACACTACAGATTAAACCAGCTTTCCGTTTTTGCAAATATTGACACTTCGTGTTTATGAACTGGAGTATTACGAGGGTTTCATGTCCACTGAGCTAGTAAGAGAAACACAAAGGGCAAATAATTATTCAAATGTTAAGGTGTACGAGATGTCTTATTCAAATTTAAAGTAACCACGCGAGGGGCTACTTCACGTACTGTTACAAGGTAATCTTGGTTTTCTACGTTGACAGTAAGGCTCAAAATGTCTCTGTCGAGTTCCAGTTGAAATTTGAACCTATCCCATTAGTTCATTGTTTATGGTTGTCCTTGACTTATTGTGTGTTATTTTTATAATAACTTCAAGTATTATATATTTGATGTTTTTCTGCTAAAATAATATCATTCACATCAATCAAATGGCTGGGTAATATTGGCAAAACAGAAGAAGGCTGGTATATCAAACTATCTTTATTCGGTAATTATAATTCTTGTAAATGAAATGGAATCTCTTCTAATTTGGTTTGTGCTAGAAAATAATCGGTATCCAATATTACTATAGTGTAAATTGAGCTAATTTTAAGTGTGTGTTAAACAGAAAGGGGCAAAGTGAAATATTTTCTTATTTCTGTTATATGATATATTAAAACAATCGTAATTTTGCAACCAAAGTATTAGCATAGGTCATTTTGTGGTTAATTAACTTTTATTTACGTTACTAGCAATTATTAGTTTTTGATCCATTTTTAGCGTGTGATGTCCCAGTGCTTAACAAATAAGCAGGTAATTTTTGTGGAACCAATTAGATTCCTTGTTATGGATTGTTATAAACAAAACATAATCTCCTATGTAAACTTTTAAAAACTGAAACCAATTATTAATTGTCATTTAGCTTGTACTAAGATAGGCTACACCACAGTGACAGTTCCTGATAAGTAAATAGAATTTCAACATTCATTTCAGTTACCCCGCATTTAATTTTGAGTTATATGAGTAAATATTAAGCAAGCAGTCGTTTATCTCTCTACGACCAAACAAATCTAAATTACTACTTCAATGTCAAGTAAGTGGGCATATGCAAGTTGTTCTTCGTGAGTATCTATTGGCAGAGTGTACCGCTGAATGATACAAGAAGATCGTCGATAACCTGCAAATGATAAAGCAATGATAACCACATATTCGTAATCTGCAAATTCAAAATATCACCTGAAAAATATGGAATTCGACAGGCGTTCCAAAGGACAGCTATGCAGTTAGCTTAAATGTAAGTGTTTACAACCCTGAGTTTTTTCGTGAAATCTTAAATCAGAGCGGTTTTTTCTGAGCTTGGATAAGTGCATCAAAACTATTCCACTGGAATATCTGTGGTTGAGTTAACGCTAAAAGTTTACAGTCATTATAAAGAAGGTAGAAAATAATTTTTGGTTTGACTAATTGACATGTGACTTTTGTTCATTTATAAGTAATAATTGTTTCTGACACACCTTGGTGAGGTCACATAAGTGAATACTTAAAAGACCCTGAGAAATCAAACCCTGAATTTTGTGCGGCAGCAGCCAAGGTAATCTTTTGTGATTATTAAATGCATACAGGGTCTCGCAAATTATGTGTTATATTTTGTTCCGATTACACATACAGAACAGTATTTTGCAACTTAAATTATAATTAAGGTGGTTGGAGTAGCAATATATTAATAACTTTCTGGGTTCATTTTGAATCTAAGGAATCCAGTGTAATTTATTATATATTATTGTGATTGATACGCTGAGCAATTTAATTATGTTGTAATATTTATGAATTTATTATAATTGCCGCCTATGATTTGATTTACGCGGTTTTTGCTTTGTTGTATTTATTAATTTCATTTTAATTAATAACTATCTCATGGGTTGGGTTGTTACATCCTACCAATTTATTATTGAAATGTATAAATTAGTTGATAATATACTGGCTTTTACATAACTGTTTTGTTTTTTAATGAATGCAATCGTGCCTACTCTGCCTATTTAACTAATGGGTCAATCATCTCAAATGTAAACGTAAGTGACCTAATCTCACATTTATAACATAGGAGACAAATCAGAGTTTTCTTAATTTAAACAATTACGTCTGCTATTACTTATCGACGCTTTTCCTAGGTAAAATGACGAAGTACACAACGCCAACACCCAAAAGACGCCACCGAAAATTACAGGTTTAATTTTAGGAAAAAAATAATTATAAATGACCTAGATTATGCTTCTGCGACGGATTTTTCGGCCTTTATCGGGCCACCAACAAGTCCCTCGACAAATAGGCCCCCTTATTATCGGTCGTCCTGCCTTGCTAGCCGCCTGGAACTCACAAATGCAACACCTGTAGCTTGATCGATGCTTCCGGCTCCAAATTAAGCTCCCGGTCCCAATTTCAGCTCCCGTGCGCACAGCTAGGGCTCCGCTGCGATTCACGATAGTTGCTGCAGAACCTGGGCTCAAGGTATCCACTTCTTATTTGGACCACCAACAAATCGCCACAAAAAGCGCCAACTAAACCCGATACATGGCCGAACACCTTTTCTGTAGAGGCGCAAGGAATAAATTCAACAGCCTATGCTGACACTCTACTAGTGAAAACACTTTGTTAAATTGGTATTTATTGTCTTTTACTTTATCTTTTTTTGTGGAAAGCCAAAAAACATACCCAAGCTTCCCAATTGTTCTTGTTTATATTGTTTTTACTTTGTTATTATAGACTCAAAGCTTGTTATGATTATTGTTTCATATTCAAATCAAGACTAATGCTATTTTTAGAATTTCAAATTCAAATTATGACATTTGCGGAATATTTTTAATTAATATTTGCTTAAATTGTGTTCATTGCAATCCGACATAATAATTTCCATTGCCGAATTGGCTGATTTTGGTATCAATCGACTCAGGGCGACGCAAGTAAGCTAGTAGTAGGGTATTCAAATTTTTATAAGTGACTTTTTTTATGTGAATTTTTTTGGTGATAGCTAACCTCAAAATTAACTCGACACACAAAATGGATTACTCTTGTACAAATTGCATTAAATGAATTATTTTGCGCCCAATTTGGGTGCAGAACGCTAGTATATTAATAATTTACCTACTGGATTGCTATGAATATAACCATTCTACTGTTCTTTGTGTAATGTGAATTTCGATGTAAACTTTTAGCTGTCGTTGTATTTGATTGATTTTAATATTAGTTTGTGTCTAACTGTCGGTTTATGGATTTTATAATCGTGTCTACTGGAATTCCTATACACGCCTGCCTAGTTATTTTATTAAAACCTTGATACTTGAACTTACTGGTTTATCGTCCTATTCCATCCACTGATACCTTCTCGTTTCTTTAAGATTAGAATTATGTGAGAAAGAATCCCTCAACGGTAAGTTAAGTTTGTTTAGATTTAGATCGTGGTTAGATTGAAGTCAGCGATATTGCAAAACAGCAACTGGCGCGCATTCTTTTTCTGTTTGATATTTATAGGAACCATTTATTTAATCTAATTAACGACCAAAAATCGCCGAAAATGTCGAGTTAGCCTGAATTGAGAATCTATTCAAATATTGTAAACGGCGTGTTTGAGAGTTACAGCTAACTGTGGTTAGCTAACTGTAGTTAGCAACTAACAAAATCTAAATTTTTATTTGCGATAGTTACTATTTCCATCATCTCAGAATATTTTTCAAAACATACTAGAAATAAAGAGTTTCGTGTCGGAGAAATACAAATCCCAAGCAAATAATATTTGAGAAAGTACTTAAAGGTACATTGTAGGAAAACGTAATTTACATCTTCCAGCCAATTTGCGTCTGAAAAGAATGTTCGCGTACGCACACCAGAATAGAATCAAAACTTGGAAACTTCGCGACATATATCAAAGAAGAGAAACCTCGGAACCGGGAAAAAGGATATGTATCTGAATTAGAATCAACACAAAGACGATGCACGCTGCATTTGAGCCGAAAGACGCTTTTACTTGTCGCGGCGCGGTCATAAATCTGCGTTATTCCAACGACACTCACCTGCGGCCAGAATTTCCAGGTTGCTGCTTGTTCCTGGTTCCTTAGCAAAACAAAAAAAAAACGAAAATGTTTAGATCACAGATCACATGGCGACTGCATACCATAAGAAATTCTACTTTAACAAAAATACTAATGTGCAGTAATCGTACAAAAATTCAAAATTGAAACCTTTTCAGAAATTTGTGCTATTAGACCAAAGGTTTTCAAATATTATTTATAAAAATTGTTGTTCTGTGTTTCGATATGCTACAGCTAAACAATCAAATAAAATCTGTTCAAATTTTATTTTATTTACAAATTTGACGACCTTAAAAACATTATTTTCAGATAGCAGTACGATATATTCCATTGTAGCTTCCATTGAATGTAAATGTATGCAACTCATGCCATTTCATTATAAAATTTTATTTCTTGAACTCACATTTTCACTATAAATAAGTCGTTCTACACCGAATCAAATCTTAATAACTTTTCATGCCACGTTCTATTTTAGAAAATAATAATTTTTTTATTAAAAAATATCTGCACACCATGCTTACACTATTTTTAACACTGATTTTAATTGTATAAAAATATACAAAATGTTTCACTTTAGAAAATTATCATACCTGTATGTAAAACTAGTACAGTATTTCAAATTGAAGGCAATTCTATCTGATGTTTTCGCTGATATAAAGTTTTACGAAAGCTTCAATTCGCAATCTATTCGAAAATTGAACATTTACGTGTTTCCACTGTTAATCTAAATCAAGGAAAATTTAAGAAGTTTATGATGCAGAAGGATAGCTCCCAAACAGCTGCATGTTTTCTCTAATTTAACCCAGCCTGTATATATTTCGAAAACTAGTTTCATATACATATAAGAATACTGCGATAGAAACAAAAGCTATAAATTTGTGTCTATTAAAATTAAAATTAAATTTTCTGGCCTTGAATTTTGCATTACTTTTATTGAAAATGCTAAAAAATCAACTTCACGGTTTATTTGAATTTTAACAAAACGTCTCACACGCCTTAAGACTTGAATCATTATTTACCCTCTTTATCCCTTAGCTAGCTCAGTGAACATAAAACTCTCTTAATACCTCAGTTCTCAGCTCATGAAAGATCACTGTCTGTCAAAACAGGAATCTGATTCTCCCTGCAATGTTGTCTGCTGAAATTTGACTTTAAACAATTACACAAGAAAAGCCAATCTGCTTACATCATCTATTGCCTGCAAAACACATAAAAGACATAAAGAAATCACACACAAACACAAATTAAATACAAGAAACTAAGTTTAAATCATCAACTAATCTACGTGCAAAATAGCTGGATCTACTTGCATGTATATTCAAACACATATATGTAACATCAATGAAAATGTGTCAAAATAACAATGAAATAATTGTCTTCTAAAAAAAAACAAATGTCAACATATTTTAGTATGGTCCTGGCTTAACGCCTATTCTGATCTTGTTTAGATATATTCAAATCAGACGGAAAGATATACGGAAGCACATTCACGCACACTCCCAAAAACTTATCGCAGCTGAACACAATTCGTAATAGCGTTAACTACAAACATTTTACCTGGAATTTCGTCCACACACTTGCTGAGTGCCTTGAATTTTGCACGTCTTGGGTTGCGTCATTCACCATGAATAGTAATGGTATTGTAACGTTAGCCCCCGCGTCAAATTTACCTAAGCCGCAAATAGTGTGCTAGAAATTTAAATGGCGCTAATTCCCGTTACAATCTTCACCCAGATCTCAACAGCGTTCGGATTTTTGATAAGGCGGTCCTAGCCACGGGCCTCGGGCATAGCGTAAGCCGATACGCTACGCCGTTCCTTCTCCAAGCCGCTCTAAAAATGACCAGATAACGAGGCGGTTGAAGGGTATAACAGGAGAATCCAAAGCCAATTAACGACACTTGAGACTTGAACTTGAACCTAATCCGGATTACCAGCTCTAGGTCCCGGCCTCGGGGCCTAGAGCTTCTTACATGACCTCGCCAGCACCGGTGGATTCGGCCCAATCTTGCTAGCAATCACGTTTAACGCCCCCATCAGCTGATTTTCCAGCCCTATATTACCATAACTGCTGCATAATCTTAACATAAAACACGGTTCACCAGAATGTTAGTAGAAACCTCCATGCCGCCGACATAATCCAGTTGCCTCGACGTAGGCAAATTGGTCCGCCAGCCGTGAGTCCGGACCGACCGAAATCTTCCAGCGCTCACCGGAGATTCTAGCAACAAAGATCCAGACTTTGTAAAAGGTAAAAATGTCCAGTTTATATTATTCCGAGTGGTCTAAACTTATTCACAAGGGACGTACCACGTCCAGCCAGGCATTATGCACTCGCCTAAACATCATCGAGACCGTAAAACACCTTTTTTCCATTGAATTTGTTCGTTCGTGAACTGTAAATAACAAACTCCATCTTTACCGGGGCAAATATAGTCTGGTTCAGATCTCCCGGTTCCAGTACATCAAAGCTACAGATCACCCGCGCCTACCGTCTTCGAACTTTCTTCGATTTCTTCGAGATGCTCCAGGAACAGCAACCGGGGGCAAGCTAGCGTGCAGTGTGGGTTGCCGAACGTCTCAAAAATAACCCAACGTCAAACTAATACGTCGAAGGAACTTTATTTTATAATATTTATGTACATAACGTTTTCATTATCTAAGAATTGTGTTGTATATATTTAAACACATTATACAATTTATTTGTAGACTGTGTTATTCCTGTATTTTATACATTTACTAGCTGGCCCGGCAAACGTTGTTCTGCCCAAAAATAATTTGTCTCTGACACCCCGTTTAACCACTATAGAGTTTTAATTTTATATCATGTCCATCATCTTGGACTTAAAAATATATGCTATTTTTTAGCTGTAACCCGCGGCTTCGTACGCTCGAGGTTCGTTATTTGTGTATTAAATGACTAATTATTTTCTGTCATCCCAGCCCATCTTATCCCATCCCATCCCCGTCCCCGTCGACGTCCCGTCCCGTACCGTCCCGTCCCGTCTCCTCCCCTACCATCCCATCCCATCCCTTCCCGTCCCATCCCGTCTCGTCCCATCCCTTCCCGTCCCGTCCAGTTCAGTCCCGTCCCGTCCAGTTCAGTCCCGTCCCGTCCCGCCCCGTCCCTTCCTGTCCCTTCCCGTCCCTTCCCGTCTCGTCCAGTCCCGTCCCGTCTCGTCCCTTCCCGTCCCATCCCCTCCCGGTAAACGTTGTTCTGTCCAAAAATAGTTTGTCTCTAAAACCCCGTTTAACCACTATAAAGTTTTAATTTTATGTCATGTCCATCGTCTTGGACTTAAAAATAAATGCCGTTTTCGAAATCAACGTCCCAAAAAAACCTCAATAACGACACCCATATCGATTTTTAGGCTTATTTACCCCATTTCACTTCCTAAGGGGTAGCGAACCCGACAGACGTTGTCCTGCCCGAACATTGATTTGCCTGCTGTTAGCGGATTCAACAAACGTTTTTCCGATATTCGAAGTTTCGACGCTAATTCGACTACTTTCATTATCCGTAGCGCGCTGGTAATCATTGCGGTTCGTACGTAAAGTAGATACCCGCTCAGCTGACTGTCTTCGACGACCTATGTTAGCTCGTTGTGCCTTTGGCATTGTAACGGACACTATAAAACGACACGGAATTGTTTTCACAATCACTTATGCACAAACCAAATTTGAATGTCTGACTGACTGACTGACTGGCTGCGACAAGTTATGTAAAGCATTTGGAATTATATAAATTGCTGTTAGTGTCTTATCTCTTCCGCCTTCGGTTACATGATGCGGATTATGACATTATGGGGAAAATCCTTCAAAACCATTAAGCACAGGTGTGACTGCAAATAGAAACAACACACTTTCGATATTTTCCAATTCTCCGGCTGTTGTGGAGCCTTCTCAGTTTTCCGTTATTTGGAAAACTCCTGATTGCCAGCTCGCCTTGGAATTTCTGGACTGTATGGATTTATTTCTTCACTGAATTATACACACGTTGAAAGCAAAAGAAGTAATTTATTGCCATAAATTAACACACAAACATTTGAACATTTACAAAGAATTAGCTTTCGCGGTGCAGACTCCTTCGTATGCAGTCTCGTCGACAGATGGAAGTTAAGTGAACGGCGAGGCAAAGCCCGCTCGAGTTCTGGAAATGCGCATAGTGTGAATTCAGAATGCAAGAGAGGCGGCAAAAGTTTATAAAGTCCTTAACATACCGCCCGCCTTGGAAAGGGTAACCTTTCAAATAAAACAGTACAAAGTTGACATGTAACAGCTAGAGTAAAACATGTAACATGAACAAACATATATACAAAGCATAATAGTACATGGATCTTAATCGAGTACAAGAAAACTCGAACAATGGGGAGCCAAAAGGCCTTACGAACACTGCGCTGAACGCTAACGCACTAGTTCACAACACTAGGTAGCGGGCACAATTTGGCGAAGGATCGTTTCACGATTCCTGACACAGTGTTCACTGACGCCACACGCGTAACGCCGTCAAGGCCAGGGTGCAGCTCGGTGACCCGGCCTAACCTCCACTTCAGAGGGGGTAGATTGTCATCCTGGATGAGGACCATGGAACCAGGCTGGAGGTCCGAAAGATGCGTGCGCCATTTGGTGCGCTGTTGGAGTTCCGAGATGTACTCTTTACTCCATCTCTTCCACACATTCTGGTGAAGTTGTTGTATTCTCTGGTATTTAGACAGCCGAGACTCGGCTATCTCAGTAACGTTGGGATCAGGCAGTGACACCAACGGACGACCAATTAGGAAATGAGCAGGAGTCAAAGGCTGAAGGTCGTTTGGATCAGAGGACAAAGGAGACAGGGGTCGGGAGTTTAAGGTCGCTTCCACCTGTGCTAACAAAGTGCTAAATTCATCATAATTTAGACTAGCGTTACCTATAACGCGACGTATGTGATGTTTGGAGGACTTGATTCCGGCCTCCCACAATCCGCCAAAGTGGGGACTGTGCGCGGGTATAAAATGCCAAGCTACTCCGTCGTTCGCGACTGATTCGGAAATAGAAGGGTTTTGTTCCGCGAGAAAATTGCCTAATTCGATTAACTCGGAATTAGCGCCTACAAAGTTAGTGCCGTTGTCTGAGTAGACATGGAGCGGTTTGCCTCGTCGAGCCACAAACCGGCGAAAAGCCATTAAGAAGGTTTCAGTAGAAAGATCAGCGACCAATTCAAGGTGCACTGCCTTTGTGACGAAACAAACGAATAGACAAAGGTAGGACTTTACTAGTTTAGAACCACGTCCCTTGCGATCCTTTATCATGAAAGGTCCACCATAATCAATACCAGTCGTATGAAATGGGGGCGATGATTGAGTACGAGAGGCTGGCAGGTCTCCCATTATGGGTTCAGTTAACTTAGGAGAGAATCTAAAACACCGTAAGCATTGATGAACCACTTGCTTGACGATATTTCTGCCAGAGGTGATCCAATATCGTTCTCTGAGATTAGCTAACAGCATTTGAGGTCCGGCATGGAGAAGCCGAAGATGCTCATGCGATACTAGGAGTTTGGCGAATGGATGTTTGCCAGAAATCACTAGAGGAAACTTCTTGTCAAAGGGTAATTGAGAGTTGTGGAGCCTACCACCAACTCTTAGCAGTCCCTTAGAATCCAGAAAAGGATTCAAGGATATCAAAGCAGAAGACTGTTTCACAGGCTTGCTCTGTGACAACAGTTTAAGTTCGTCAGGAAATGACTCGCGTTGGGAGAACCTGGCAAGCCTTACAATAGATGCTTGCAGTTCATCTGTAGAGAGGGGACCAGAAAGACGATCAGCTTTGGGGGTCCGCGCATTGTTATAAAAACGAAAGCAATAAGCTGTAACTCGTTGTAAGCGAGCCAAACTTGAATACTGATTGAACGGAAATGGTTCAACAGAGATTACAGAAAAACTCTGAACTTCTTTTTTGAATTCTGGAAGCTCAGCACGAACATGTTTGGAAGCAGGCCAAGATGCCTCACCTTCGCTTAGCCAGGTGGGACCATGCCACCAAAGGCTCAATTCTTTCAAACCTAAAGGGGTGATTCTCCTAGTGAGAAGATCAGCAGGATTAGACGTTGTGGGAACATGCCGCCAAGTGGCATCAGAGGTGAGTTGCTGAACATCAGCAACTCTGTTGCACACAAAAGTCTTAAGAAGATTTGGACTGGTTTTCAACCATCCTAGCACTATTGTGGAATCTGTCCACAGACCGATTCTAGATATGGGCAAATCAAGTGCCTTTATGACTTGCACGGAAAGTTTGCTTAGAAGAACAGCTCCGCAGAGCTCGAGCTTCGGGATTGTCAAGGGCTTTAAAGGGGCTACCTTGGCCTTGGAACAGAGAAGGTGAACCTGTACTTCCCCTTCCTGATTCTTGGAACGTAGGTATATCGACGAACCGTAACCATTGTTAGAGGCGTCGCAGAAACCATGGAGCTCTATCTCGACCACGCTCCGACAGAGGACGTGACGAGTAATTGCTAAGTCATTGAGCATGAGAAGCTCACTGCGATAGGTTAACCATTTTTCTTGTATGGCTTTAGGAACGGGTTCATCCCAATCCAGCTTTTCCATCCAAAGCTGTTGCAAAAGAACCTTGGCACCCATGGTGCATGGACTTAGAAGACCCAACGGGTCGAATATCTGCGATATTTCAGACAAGATGCTATGCTTCGTAGCCTTACTACTTGTAGAATTTGAAATATTGAACATCAGATGATCGCTTTTAAAGGACCAAATCAAACCAAGGGTGTTTGTGTGCTCATGTGCACTGAAATCAAGAACACCCGGATGCAAATCGGAATCTGGTATTCCATCGAGAACTTCTGGAGAGTTAGAAATCCACTTTCTAAGTTTGAAGCAGCCTGACTCAAGAATCTGATCCAAGTTTGAGCAGAGAGTACGCGCTTTCTCAGGAGTGTCGGCACCTGTCAGAAGGTCGTCGACGTAGAAGTCCTCCTTTATGATTCGAGAGACTTCGGGATTTGAAGCCTCACATTCGATGCCCAATTGGGTTAAGCATCGAATAGCAAGAAAAGATGCTGAAGCGGTGCCATACGTAACCGTATTCAGGTCGTACGACCGAAGAGGCTCAGCTGAGGAGGGTCGCCACAGGATTCTCTGAAGGGGCCTATGATTAGGATTCACCAGAACCTGACGATACATCTTCTCGATGTCGGCTGATATAGCGAACAAATGCTTGCGAAAGCGAACAAGAATGGAAAATAAGTCTTGTTGCACGGTTGGGCCAACCATCTGAATACTGTTCAGAGATTGCCCTGAAGTGGTTGCTTGAGAACCATTGAATACAACTCGGAGTTTAGTTGTCAGGCTTTCCTCTTTTAAGACTCTGTGGTGAGGTAGATAATAGGATATCTCGTTTGAATTAGGGTTTGAAACGGACATATGACCTAATTCAGAATATTCATTCATGAAACTCGAATAGCGATTGGACAAGTCAGGGTTCGCTTGTAACCGCTTCTCTAATGATAAGAATCTTTTCTGAGCGATTTGCAATGAATCACCCAATACCTCTACAGGTTTCTTGAGAGGGATAGAGACAACGAATCGACCATTCGCTTCTCGTTGAGTATTTTGCACGAAATGTGCCTCACAGGCGTTCTCTTCATTTGTGCGAACCTTTTCCTTTGGGTAATGTTCGAGTTGCCAAAACCTAGCAATGGGGTCAGAAGCATCATCGATCGTGCTAAGATTGCACTGTACAGGGTACGCAGAAGGGGGACCTGTAGGGCCAGAAACAATCCACCCAAAACGAGTTTTTTGGAGGATAGGAAGATTTGGGCCTAGACCAATTTGTCCAATACAAAGGAGCTGCCAGAAAATAGGCGAACCAATCAGAATGTCGATGGTGCCCGGTTGGTCATAGGACAGATCTGATAACTTGATGTTATCAGGAACCTTGAAGCTGTTTCGCTGGACGCGAAAACTTGGGGTAACACCCGTAATCTCATCGAGAACAAGACAGGATAGGCCAATGCCGTATGAAGTGTGAGGGGCTTGCAGCTTGATATCACACCTAGCCTTGATTTGAGAAGTGGCTTTACTTAAGCCAGAAACAGTAACGTTGACTTCGCGAATTGGAAGCTTCAACCTTTTACACAAATCTGAACGTATAAAGTTCGATTGGGAACCGGAATCCAACAGGATTCGCACAACGTGAGGCGTACCATCATCAGCGATGAGTTTAGCGGTAGCCGTAGGTAAGAGTACCTGCAAAGTATTCGAACAGAATGCAGAAATCGATTGATTTAGCTCAACAGGGGTTTCTGCTGACACTGCAGATCCTGGTTGACTAGAAGAAGCGTTCTGAGGCTTATCCTCATGAAGAAGGGTGTTGTGCCTCGATTTGCACTTTCTACACGTATGTTTGGAGCTACAGAGGCTCGATAGGTGACCCTGAGTTAGGCAATTAAAGCATACGCGGAGCTCTTTTGCCTTTGACTTTCTGTCAAGAACAGACAGCTTGACAAACTTATCGCATTTGTACAAGGAATGAGATCCTTTACAAAGTGGACACGAAGGGGTACCCGACACAAATGATTTAGAATGTACCTTGGAAGACCTTTCGGGTACAAGCTTGCTATCTTTTACCTCTAGAGTTTCTAGAAGATTTGCTGTATTTTGTAAGAATTCCTTGAACTCATCAAGATTAGGCAGGTCAGAACTTGACCGGTTTCTAAGGACCTCCCATTCACGAAATGTAGTGGGGTCCAGTTTTTTAGAAACTACATAAATTATAACAAAATCAAGAAGCTTGCTTTCGGTAGCTAATGATTTGATTGCTGCAAAATGTTTGAATAACATATCGCTAATCGTACGTAATTTAGTTGCAGATTCCTTACTACAAGATTCAAGCTCGAAAATAGCCTTGAGGTGGTTATGAACCAGAATTTTTGGATCATTGTATCGATTGCACAATGCCTCCCAAGCTAGAGTATAATTACCCGCAGTAAACTCTAAACTTTTTATAATTTGGCTTGCATCACCCTGTAAACTAGCCTTTAGGTAATGCAGCTTCTGAATATTAGTCAGCGTTTGATTCTCATGAATTAAGCTACTAAATATCTCACGAAATTCTAACCATTCTGAAACACTTCCTGAATATTTAGCAATTGAAATGGTAGGAAGCCTAAACGATGGCGTATTACACTGCGAGCTGCAGTTTGAATGCCCCGATCTTAAGCTACCAGCAGGCGATCCAGAACGATCTAATGCAACATCAGACTGCTTGTTGTATTCATTAATCAAATATTCAGCTTGTAAAATTGCAAAATAATAAGAATCTTCAAATTCAACTTGTTGCTGCATTTCAGATTCTGTATCCTCACTGTTTTTTAAAATTTGTTCATGAACCGCATAATATTCTGATAACAAGGTGGCTGTATCATTCAATCTTTTTTGCAATTGAATAATCTGAGCGCTAGATAAGAATTGATCTTCATCATGAATTTTTTGCAAGGATTGCACGTGATTTGCGAAGCGCGTAAGCTTGCCTTTAATAGAGCCTCGTACTCTTACAAGTGGATCCATAATTGTTGAAATTAAAACAATTTAGCAGATAGAACTAACTCTCGTACGCCCCTTGTACGGAATTTTGTTTACAACGCAGACAGCGCTTGATAACGACGCGAGAAACTTGTCGCTAACAACGCAGAAAACGACCCTGGTACAACGCGAGATGATTCACTTGTGACTGCTTCGACTGCAGTATGAAACATGCAGGGGATATCGCTAACAAACGTAATAGCTTGGCATTTCACGCAATTAAAAATGTTTATATGACTCATAAACCATTTGTTTACGCAATAATACGCAGCTGAAATTATGCACATGCAAACACAGATGATAGAAAACCAAATTCATGCATAGGAATTGCAAAAATAGGAAATTAGGCTTACATTGATATTGGTGTATGTGCCGCCTTGCCGGTTTTCCTCGTTGCTGTGGTTCGTACTACCGTCTCGTCTGCAGCTGCAATGCACACGTGCACGAACTTGGCGCCAAACTCGGCGTTTGGCTATCTCGCTCTCACGTTGATAGCACCGTCTGCTGTCTTCCTTCCTCTCGTTATGGGCACCGCATGTGCCCTCTTCGTTCCACGCGTTGCGGCGAATATGGAACGCTGCTTCCTTGCGGTTGATTACATGCAATGCAATACAACTGAATATGCTTTTGTACTTGCCAATGACCAATGTTGTCGAATGCTGTCGCTGTTGATTGGACTCGCAATGACCTAATGTGGTTTAATCCTGGCTCTGTAGGACCAATGTTGTGGAGCCTTCTCAGTTTTCCGTTATTTGGAAAACTCCTGATTGCCAGCTCGCCTTGGAATTTGTGGACTGTATGGATTTATTTCTTCACTGAATTATACACACGTTGAAAGCAAAAGAAGTAATTTATTGCCATAAATTAACACACAAACATTTGAACATTTACAAAGAATTAGCTTTCGCGGTGCAGACTCCTTCGCATGCAGTCTCGTCGACAGATGGAAGTTAAGTGAACGGCGAGGCAAAGCCCGCTCGAGTTCTGGAAATGCGCATAGTATGAATTCAGAATGCAAGAGAGGCGGCAAAAGTTTATAAAGTCCTTAACACCGGCTTTCCCTTTGGATTTTCTTAATTTTTCTTTCCGTAAGAACCTTCTACAAAGTATTAGAAAACTTTTAAAAAAAGATGAATGAAATCGGTAAAGTCGTTCTCAAGTTATGGCGTGACCAAGGGAAATAGGCATTCATTTATATATATATAGAAGTAGAACGGATCCTGGGCATCTGAGCTTTACCCGAACAAACCAGTTTAAAACTAAATTTAGCGATTTTTGGTCAAGTTGAAATAAGCACCCCTTCTCAGAGATTTGAAATTAAAATTTTAAAATTTCGGAACAATCCATTATAGTACAACTGAGGACCCCCGATTATTGGCTTGGGCGGCGCTCATTTGATTGACGTCACGACATGTTACAAAGGAACCTTTGAGTGAGGCGTAAATTAGCGTCTCCAAATTAACGCTTTAAATGCACCCTTAAAATATGGCACAAAATTGTGTACACTACATAAATTGCGTCTACCGGACTTGTAAACGCTTGATTGCCGCACTTTTAACTTATATTTGGCAATTTTATTTAATTTAGATCGCCTATGGCGAATTGGCATACTATACTAAGGAATCGCAAACACATGCATTTCGAAGCAGAGGCTGCGTGCGACTAAGTTCAACTTGAAAACGCCAACGAAAGATACTTCCAAGTTGAAATCGCCCATCGTTCCACAAACAGCGTTGCTACTCCTGAATTAAATAAACTTGTTTTCCAAAGAATTAAAGAAAATCCTGGAACATCCTAGAAGAGTCACTCTGCACGAAGGTATAGCAAACCACAGCATCGTGTGGTCCATATTCAACGAGTTCAAGCGCCTTTTCCAACTTATTCGAGGCAAAGGTAACTTTTCTAGTTGCTCCTTAATTGATCCTAGGATCCACAGATTTTAACTACCATTTTATGTACTGATGAAGCTGTCTTAGCCAGAGATAGAATAAACTACTAGTTGCTCAACATTCATGCTTAGTCAGGTAAAAATCCTCGCCCTACTTTGGCATCGCAAAACTATAGTCACGGAAATACACCAAGTCAGAAGACATAAGAATTAAACTTTTTTAGTTACCTTTTGCATGTGTACTCATATTTCATACAGTTTTCTGATGAAGTGACATTTTAATACTAAAATTTTTAATATCTAGTTACGACGTGCAATTTTCTAGTAATTTTATTTCTCATCCACTTTGCTGTCAACAAGCAGAGATGGAATACTGATTTGGTGTATATCCACAACTATAGCATCATTGCGCCTTATTGGGCCTTAAAGTTTGACTAATAGATTGACGAGAACAGCTCATCTTTATTTTCTCACAAATGGCAATGAGATCTTATTTGTTTTGCCTATCTACCTTAACTGGGAAAAGCCCTTGTTGCTACAACGCCGTTATGCTAACAATAATTAAACAATAACGCAGACAGCTGTTTCCACCACGCATTTATGCTGATAGTCTATTACGCAGTTTACTTCAAATACACTCAGGCCAGCAAGGTCAAGTTTCCGTTACAAATCCCAAAAATAAAAATGTGTTGTCCACAAATCTTCTTTTAAAAAAGTTGTGTGACTATTACTATCTATTTATTGACCTTATTTTAAATAACTAGTGATTGACCAATGCAACTGCGTAAAGCAATGCAAATTATCTAGTGCTTCTGAAATTTTTTATTTGTTCTTGGCATTTAAATTTCAAGTGCCCAATTTTAAGCAAACTGTTAAGTTCAACGAAAACCTGATCGTATTTAAGCCATGCGATAATTATAGATAATGTCTAAGATAACTCCCCAAAGCAGTTTAAATTATGCCTATCGTAATGCTAAGTTTCCGATATAAGCACACTTGATACCATACATTTTTTCCACTAACTCACTGTAATGTCGGTTTTGTCAACATTATGAGTAAAAGGTTATTACCTTGTGATATTGTGAAAATGATTTAAAAATGCATATTGTTACGTTCTTAACGTTCGGGCTATTCAAAATTATACGACAAACATGGGTTCAAATATTTATTTACACACTATTGGATTAATTATTACGATTATTGTTATTTACAAGCACTAACAAACTATCAAGCAGATTACAAATTACTTTTAAACTACGGCACTATTTCTAACAACTATTTATATCACTCTTAAACACTAACGATGTATTTCTACTACATCCGGATTTATTTATTTCACGCGTTTTATTTATCTGGGAGCTCGCCGCTCTGATGTTGAATACGAACTGCCCTACAGGTCTGAAAGCCGCGCATTTATATTTCACTGGGGAGATTCCAGAATCCTCGCGAATGCACTCCGGCATTCGCAGGTGTTGTTCTCGTAAGCGAGCGTGAGTCATTCAGTACACCTGGTTCTAGGGCGCTTCCCGAGCATTCGACCGCTGTGACTCATATTTCTGCAGCCGCCTCGAGAAGCTCTGGAACGCTCGCGTATTAATCGCCAAGGCTGCTGACTCATTCATCCCTCGGCCCTCAGGATCGTAACACTGCCCCCGCCTTAGGTCGTTCTGTCCCAGAACGAGTTGCGTCGGGTGCCTGTCACTCGCTCTTGTGGGGATTCGATGACGGTACTTACAGGCGGTGCCTTTCTTGCACACTGACTGGTTGAAGAAGTAGCAGTCCACCGTGGGCTCAATGCTTCGCGCCGGGCTGCAACAGCAGACCTTGATCTGGATGCCGGTCTGGTCGAAGACTACTTCCAGCATGCTGCGTACGACCCTCCAGTCCAACGAATCCAGGCCGCATGCTAATTTCGGCATCGCTAGCCGGGTTTCGCCGTTCTTCACCATCTGCTCCTTAAGGTCCAAAAGAGCAGACCAGAGCTCCTGGTAACTAGGTTTTTCGTGAGACAACCTTTTCGTCACCAGGTAATAAATGGAGCTGTTGCCTTCCTTCAGCTGCAAGGTTCTGCCAACCTGAGGTGCCTGCTCTCGCAGCTGGTTTAACCGGCCAAACTGCTCCCGGAAGGCAGCGGCGATCCCCCTAGACATCCGGAGGTCCTGGGCGACGCAGTGTGCCAGGGAATACTGCCGCAGGGTGTCGAACAGGTCACGCTGCACCTCTGTAGTAACTCCGAATCGCGCAGTCTTCGTACCCCCATAAGCGGCCATAAACTCCTGGAAGGAGGTTCCTCCGGTCCCTAGTCGTCTCAGGGGTTGTTCCGTGACAGCCTCCACTTCCTCATTCGTTCCGGCATATGGGGCCAACCGATTGAAGTGCACCACCCTGCACTTTCCTCGAGGAGGTTTCTGGATTCGGTATACCACGTCATTCAGTCGAGCAACTACAGTGTAGGGGCCTTCCCAGTTTCTTTGGAGCTTGGGGGAGAGGCCACGACGCCTCTGGGGGTTATGAAGCCATACCAAATCGCCAGGCTGGAAACCACCGGCCTCAGCGCGGGCATCATATCGGTCCTTCATTCGGTCGCTGGCACCCTGAATGTTTCGGCGTACGGCGTCGTGGATCTCTTCCATCCTCTTCTTCAGGTTCCCCACGTAGTCCTCCCCGGCCGTTTCTTCGCCAGGCTTTCTTCCAAACTTGAGGTCACATGGCAATCGCAGCTCGCGCCCAAAGAGTACCGTAGCTGGGGTGTGGTTGGTTGTCTCTTGTACTGCCGATCGGTAGGCCATTAGGAATAGGTGAATGTACTGGTCCCAGTCACGCTGATGTTCGGAAACCACCTTGGACAGATGCTTCCCCATGGTTCGGTTCATCCTTTCCACCATGCCGTCCGATTGAGGATGGAGGGCAGTGGTCCGGGTCTTGTGTATCCCCAGCAGCTTGCAAACGTTCTGGAACAGTCCAGACTCGAAATTCCGGCCCTGGTCGGAATGTAATTCCAGGGGGACTCCAAAACGGCTGAAGCACTCCTTCACCAGAACATCAGCTACAGTACCGGCCTCTTGATTCGGAAGGGCATATGCTTCAGGCCACTTGGTGAAGTAGTCCATGCACACCAAGATGTATTTATTTCCCGCTTCGGTTTCGGGGAATGGTCCAGCGATGTCGATGGCTATCCTCTCGAACGGACTACCGACGTTGTACTGCCGCATCGGAGCTCTACGTCTACCAACCGGTCCGTTTCCTGTAGCGCAGGCTTCGCACCTCCGGCACCACTCTCGGACATCATCTTTGCAACTCGCCCAGTAGAACCGGTCTCGGACCTTCTGCAACGTCTTCTTCAATCAAAAGTGTCCCCCAGAGGAGCCATCATGCAGGTGACGCAGAACCTCGGCCACTCTACTCCTTGGAACCATCAATGGTGATCTCGTTGCCCTACCGTCCTCGTCTTCCAAGATTCTAGTCAGGACGTTGTTCTCGAGCTGCAAGGAGTCCCATTGCGCCCAATAGGTCTTCACCGTTGGGTTGGTGGCGGAGACCTCCTGCCAGGTAGGTCGACGGCCATCTCGCTTCCAGGCTATAACTGTGCCTAAGTCGGGGTCGTTCTCCTGGCTGTTCTGCAACTCGTCTAGCTCCCACGAGTCGTCGACTACAGTGGTACGATTGATGGGTACCGCACGACTCTCCAGTCTCGAACAGTGGCTGCAGTCCGCAGGGCAGGGCCTCCTGGACAACGCATCGGCGTTGCGGTGGGCTGTGCCAGGTCGATGATTTATTTCAAAGTCGTACTCTTGTAGGCGCTCGATCCACCTAGCCACCTGCCCTTCAGGGTTCTTGAACTGCAGCAGCCATCTTAGAGCAGCATGGTCGGTCCTCAGTAAAAATCTTCTGCCATACAGGTATTTATAAAAATGCTCCACGGACTTGACTACTGCCAGAAGCTCCCTCCTGGTTACGCAATAGTTACGCTCTGGTTTGGACAGGACCTTGCTGAAATATGCCAGGACTTTCTCTTGCCCATCTTGGACCTGGGACAGAACACCACCTATTCCGACATTGCTAGCGTCAGTGTCGAGGATAAACTGGCCTTCCTGACGTGGATAGCAAAGTACAGGTGAACTGGTTAAGGCAGTCTTGAGCGTCTCGAAGGCCTCCGCGCACTCAGCACTCCATTCGAACTGTCGTCCCTCTTCCGTTAGACGGGTTAACGGTTTTGCGATGTTCGCGAAGCCCAGCACAAACCGTCGGTAGTAAGTACAGAGGCCCAGGAAGCTTCGCAGTTCATGCTTATCCTTCGGGATTGGCCAATCTTGCACTGCCTTCACCTTACTCGGGTCTACTGCTACTCCCTGGCGGGATACGACGTGCCCCAGGTACTGTACCTCCTTCTGGAAGATGTGGCACTTCTTTGGACTCAATCGCAGGTTGGCACCTCGCAATCTACCGAACACTTACTCCAGGTATTTCAGATGCTCGTTGAAGGATTTGCCCACCACTATGATGTCGTCCAAGTAAATCAGGCAGGTCTGCCAAGATAGACCCTTCAGGACGGTGTCCATCAGCCTCTCAAACGTGGCGGGGGCATTGCACAAACCGAACGGCATGACGGAGAACTGCCAGAGCCCAGTTCCGATAGTAAATGCAGTCTTCTCCCTGTCCGCGGGTTCCATTCCGACTTGCCAATAACCGCTCTTCAAGTCTAGCGTCGAGAACCATCGAGAACCGGAGAGTGTATCCAGGGTATCATCAATTCGTGGCAGAGGGTAGCTGTCTTTCTTGGTCACATGGTTCAGCTGTCGGTAGTCAACACAGAACCTCGTTGAGCCATCCTTCTTCTTGACAAGCACCACAGGAGAGGCCCACGGGCTGCTGGACGGTTCGATGATCCCTTGGTTTCGCATATCTTGGACAATCTTCTCAGCTTCTTCCCGTTTGGCGAGGGGCAACCTTCTTGGATGTTGGCGTATCGGTTGAGCATCCCCCGTATTGATTTTATGTTTAACTACGTCCGTACGGCCGCTGGGATGATCTCCGCACTCGAAGACGTCTTGGTACCGGGCCACCAGATCTTCGATCTTCTTCCGTTCTTGCTGGCTCACGCCCTTGCACGTAGACATCACGGTGTTAATTAATGACTCTGGGCAGTCCTTCGCCTTGCGGCCGCCGCCACTAGTAATCGTTCTCACAACGGCGGAGACCGGTGTGCACCTTCCCAGGATTGTGTCTCTCCTGACGGTTGCTGGTTCCCTGTTGACGTTCATCATCCTTACTGGGACCTTAAGCCCAGTCTTTACCAACGTCTTCCCAACCAGGATACCATGAGTGAGCTCCTTGTCATAATCGGGTTCAATCATGCGCACTACGTTGCCCCGGAGATCGCCATCCAGGTATGCATCCACGACTCTCTCGGTTCGTCCAGGCAGAGTAACATCTTCCGCCAATACCACTTGTACTGCGATCTCTTCTCTTGGGTGTAGGGAAAGCTCCTCCCCACCCACGTGCAACACGCCGCGTCCCAGGTCCAAAGTGAACCCACACTTATTCATGACATCCATTCCTAGGATGAACTCGTCCGCAATGTCAGCAATCAGGACCCGATGCTTGAGGGTTTGATTCCCAATCTTCAATTTCATATCCATCTCCCCATGCGTGGTCACCGCGCCTCCCGTGGCAGTGCGAAGGCGTGTCCTGGTGGGCAGCAGCTCACCCTCGTCTCGTATTACGTCAGACCTGGCGATGGACTTCGTCGCTCCAGTATCCAACAGCAGAGACCGAACTCTTCCATTTATTTTCCCATCAATGAAGAGGCTATCAGGCTGGTGTTGCACGGACGACACATGTATGGGAATCTCCGGGGCATGGCAATCACGAGTCGACTCTCGCCCCTTCTTGTCGACCCGCATTAGTTTTCCGACGGCTCGTCAGACACTCGGGCTCCTTTCTTCGGACAGCGAGCCCTAAGATGACCCATCTCTCCGCAGCTCCAGCAACGGGGCCCCTTCTCCCTCGTCTCCTGCCTTATAAGTCGTCGCAACATGTCCTCCATGGATTCAGGCGCCATCTCCGTCGTGGCGACACCGCGGACACGACCATGTCCTCTGGAAGCACTCCTTGCCGCTTCAAATTCCAATGCATGGGCTAAGGCCTCTCCCAGTGTCCTATGGCGCCCCAGACGTACCGCTTGCTGAGTATCGGCGTCTTTAACTCCATCTACGAATGTTTGGACGGCTAGCTGCTCCAGGAAGTCCTCCGGCGCCGATGGATACGCGAGCCGAACCAATCGAGCAACATCGGCCTCCAGTTCTTGCAGAGTCTCCCCCGACTTCTGAATTCTGTTCTTCAACTGGGCACAATGCACATGCTGAAGATGACCGTTGCCATAACGCCGTTCCAGACGATTCACCAATTGCTGGAAGTCCCTCTGCTGATTTTCTGGAATCATTTGCAAAACATTCAGAGCATCCCCTCGCAATGTCAGGATCAATGCGGTCGCTTTGTCTGCCATTCCCCAACCATTAGCAACGGCTGCGGCTTCAAATTGCTTCAGGTATGTTGACCATGGCGTTTTCCCATCGTAAGAGGGCAGTTTCATGTGCAAGCCAGATGTTGCGGGCCTCACTGGGGCAGTATCTTGGGACAGAGCAACCTGAGGGGCAGCAACTCGCGATAAGGTAGGCTGATTCACTGCAATTGGAGAAGAGCTGCCAGCAGATTCAGAGAGAGCTGGTTGGCCTTGGCCACTTCGTGACTGCAGCTCCAGTATGTCACTCCGAACTCCGGCCAACGCTCTCTCCATATCTTCCCGAAGTTCATCCTTGAGGTCTTCTTGAGTGACTCTCAGTTTTTCCTCAAGTTTTTCTCTAAGATCCTCTTGCGCGGCTCTCAACTGTTCCTTCAGTACTTCCTGTGCCCTTTCTGCATTCTCTTCTGCCTTATTTTGGCCGGCTTTCAATTCTTCCTGGCCAACTTGGATCTCTTTCTTAAGTTCCTCTTGCGCTTTTTCTGCCTTCTCCTGCCCAGCTTAGATCTCTTTCCTAAGATCCTCTTGTGCTTTTTCCGCCTTGTCCTGGCTAACTTGCATCAGTTGCAAAAGTTGGCTTAATTGGGCTTCCATTTTGCTGCTTTGAGATCTCGTCAAAGGCATCCACACTATCCACTTAAATTTATTTATCTGACCGTCGTTTTATCGGCACTTGTTAACAATTTATTTATTTAATGTTTGTTCAATAATTTTCTTATAGCCCCCGGTACAAAACCTCACACCGACACCACTGTTACGTTCTTAACGTTCGGGCTATTCAAAATTATACGACAAGCCGCGCATTTATATTTCACTGGGGAGATTCCAGAATCCTCGCGAATGCACTCCGGCATTCGCAGGTGTTGTTCTCGTAAGCGAGCGTGAGTCATTCAGTACACCTGGTTCTAGGGCGCTTCCCGAGCATTCGACCGCTGTGACTCATATTTCTGCAGCCGCCTCGAGAAGCTCTGGAACGCTCGCGTATTATTCGCCAAGGCTGCTGACTCATTCATCCCTCGGCCCTCAGGATCGTAACAATATTTAAGTGTAATTAATTTGGTCTCTCCATTCAATTAGAATGAGAACAAAAACCTGTAGAGCGTTATTTCACAAAATTTTAATGTCTGTTTTCCTTAAACATGTTAAAGGTAAGTTTGCATAATATACGACTAAAAGTTTGTTACGGACAAAGGGCGGTTCTTATTATTGTTGATTGACCTTTAAATTGCTGTTATTTTTATGTTATTGGGTTTTGGCCAGAAGTTTATTAAGAAAATAACTTTATTTTGGTCCCCCCCTTTCAGTCTCCTCCTTACGTTATGAAACACCCTGTTTAGAATAATTAATAATTCCAATTGTTACTTCATTTTGAAGTTTTTCCACCATGGAGAAATGTTTGCACTGTATTTACATATTATACGCACGTTACCAGTCTTTCATTTCCTATGTTTGAAGTTATAAAGTGATAAATAAGAAAGTCACATTATGGCCGACATATACCCATTACGGCTTGTGATAAAGTTACTAAACGATCCCCTTAAATAGGTAAAGCAAACCTGGGTAAATTGCTCCTTGGGGTGTGAGCCATCGGCTTTTAAAAAACTCAGATACCTACATTATTAAGTTCATTTCACTAGCCAAAAATGTTACTTTATAGTATTGGCGACACCAAACAACCAACTTCAGATTACTTGATCGACATTAGAGATTAGTAATGGTACTATGAGACTATGACTATATGAAAGGAGGTATTCGAAGGTAAACGACTATCTGCTCTCTTGTTTTATTAATAAGTAAAATAAAAAATAACAATTTAATGTACTAAGCTACAAAAATAAAATATAAAAGTGATTGTAGGTTAACAAATTAAGGGAACTTATAATATAGATTAGGGTTAGAGAGAGAGTCCCATTTCCCTCGAGAAAATGTCAATTTCGTGTAACTGGGACCCCCATATTGGGGTAAATGGGCCCGGTTGTCCCAGTTGCCCATTATATTATGTACTCAATACGAATTACACCTAGGTACTTAAGAACGGTTTTGGTCTAGATGTGGATGATGTCAATAGAGGTGTAGATAGGGGAAGATATTTTCGAGGTAACTTAGTAGATATAGTAAAAAATAAAGATGGAAAGAATACTTTAAGGAGTGCTGCAAGGGATTATAATATCCTGTACCGCCCTTAAACGAAAGGTTGACAAGGCCTCGACTAGCTCTTTTAACTCTCGGCAGAACTTGGCGCTGTGTAAGGACTAGGCAATAAATGATTCGGCTTTTATATTGAACAGAAAGATTATAAAAAAAATGTGGGCGCCTTGTCGTTACTCAACATAAAAAAACTAGCTAATTAATAACACGCCACCTACTTTGGGTGCTTCACTGCATACCTAAATAACTCGCACAGCTAGAGGGGTGCAGAATAAAATACAAACAAATAACAGCAATAGGGGCATTTAATTAATCCCAAAAATCGCAATAACACATGAATTATATGCAGTAGCCCTTAGGCCAAGTGCGGGAAATTAAAGTTTATAGGACCATTGCTTATCAAATGAATTAATAAACCACACATAGAAACTAACTTCCAAATATTCAAGTCACAAAATGCTATTTATAGCCTAAATTACAACTTCAGGACAACACCTGCGCTATCACAATTGACATAAACGCACAACGCCAAGGGCGCGGCTAATTTGAGATTGCAGAATACAAGCATATTTCAGCAATTTAGAAATAATTAAATCCTCGTTCATTAGCGCTAATAAATGATTGAACCCGCTAATAAATTGAAGATTGAACTAAAAGAGTGATTAAACACGCTTCAGTTTGAGTTCCTAAGGCCGTAGTTCAACTGAGCAGTTGCGGCATTTGCCTTTGTCGATAAAAAAAGTACGCTGAGAAGGGCATATACTTACAATTTAATCCAGTCCAACGATCGCGGAGGAGATTCTTGTGCGTTGACAAAAGACAGCGAACAACAACAAGACGCGGCACAGTATTCTGGAATTCCTGGCCAAAGTGTAGAAGCAAAATCGGGAAAACTGAATAAGCCTCAGGAGAGCTCTCAAGTTAGCTCATAGGGACTGACACAACAAAGAAGCTGACCTGCGGTTAATTAATTAAATCATTAACGATGGTAGCCAAAACCGCAGATCAACCTTCTTGCTGCGCGTACAACATGGAAGCTCTGAGAAATTTCGTACACTTACCGCGATGGCCGAGTTAACTCAATCGGCGATATGGTCGTGGGTTCAAATCACCAGCTATGCACCTCTGTAAAGTCTTCAAAAAAATATTGTTGGGCGCCAGAAACCATATGGTTTCGATTAAAAATAAATGAACTACAAGTATTTAGAGTTTATTAAATATTAAATAATCTTGCAGAGAATAACTGTGATATACGTAATGTGGAGTTTATTCAAAATTTGCAATAATACAAGCAAACAAACTAAAGGTTGCCACACGCGTTAATACAAATAGCCCCTTTGTGGGTCATTAAATTAATTGAAATAGCAAGGTAAATCGAGTGATATGCATATCGCTGTCATTTATAAAAAAACCTTTCTGTCTAGGTTGTTGTAAGCACAAAAAACGTGGGTGCTCCTTTCACAAAAAATGCGTAAAGTGCACATAAAAATTCAAAGCTATCTTTAATTAAATAACAGTGAATGTTCTACTCAATGGGAAACAAATTGAAGTACTGGTATAACCAGCCCTTGTTTAACAACCGAAAGCACTAACCTCTGGCGTCCTGTACTTCTTAAGTGGTAGTGCAGTCGAGGGGTTGCTACACAGGATTATTGTTAACGCGATGAAGCGGCTTGTTCAAAAGCAGACCACATTGCAGCATCAACGCTGAAGGTAGCTGACGGCCGTTTAAAATTATGACGGGAAGCTGGCCTCCAAGTGTAAAATTATCAGGCGAAAACGATTACTTCCAGGTAAAATTTCCAGAAGAAGATTTCCGAATAAAATAATTCCTGGTGAAAACTTGTGAGTTCCAGGCGAAAATAATTCTTGGTAAAAGCTAAAAAAATGCAATTAATATGAGGATAACAGAAAGAAAAACTCATCGTACCTGAATCAAATTATCAGCTCTTGGAAACAAAATGCTTGTAAAAATTGGTTGAGCGCACGTACTTTTGACTTACTTAAAAATCAAACTTCGATCGCGCAAAACACGTCAGCCGGGGCTAGAAAACAAGTGGCGAGCCCGAAACGTTCGCTTAAAAAAAAGTTCGCATTTCTACGGTCAGCGATAACAAGTAGAGCTGGTCAAAAGGGCATCGTGCGAACGATAGGAACTCAATACAGGTACAAAATGCGCTGGTTTGTAAAATTTAACAATTAGAAATGCAATGGATTATAATTCAAATAAAAATATACAGGTTAGGCCTGAAATAAATTAGTAAATGGCGAAACAATTAAGCGCAGCCAAAAAATTGTTTCAGGACGAAAACGCAAACATGCCGCGACACGAAAAACTGCAGGTGTTTATATCTAAAGGCAAATGCTTGCTGCGATAAACCTGAGTTCCTTTGCTACGCTATTTAGGTATAAGGTGGTACGAAAGAAGGTGTTAAATGCAACACGCTATTGAAGTAAAATTGAAACGGGGCGTTACAATCCCCCACATAATTTTACGACGCCACAGAGGCAAGGTTGTTGTCTCTAAAGTCTAAAGAAGTAAATACACACTTTTCGAAGAAAATCAAAACTATTCAGCAGAAGAAATTAAACAGTTGGCCAAATGAGGTTACGATTTATACAAGATTGAAATTTGAGATATTACACCACAGTAAATTCGTTAAAAACTAAATTCAAAGACAGACGCCCAAGTCATAATTGATTTATATCCTTGCAACAGAAGTATAGATTGAGCAGAAAGAAACTTCAAGGAGTTGAATATGCACGGATCGCTAGTTAACCCCTTTATTATCAATTAATTATTTAAACTTCCTGAAAACACAAAGAGCTAAAACTGCAGAATAGGCCTAACTTGATCTTCAGCTTGGATACGACATCATTTTCCAATGATGTGTACAAATTGAAGGCTGTGAAAACACTTCTGTTTTAATTTACTGCTGGGCTGCTGACTATAAACAGCCCCATTTATGAATTTTTAAAAGAAAAAAATTTTAGAATCTTCTATAAGTCGTAGACCAGAAGACCGAACCAGTTATATATCATCCAAACGTGGATGGATGAACAGCGACTTTTGTATAACAGGTTTGAAAGATGTTTTATTCAAAATATTCCAAATGAATGGCCAGTTTTAGTTATATATGATGGACTTGCTAACCATATAAATTACAAGTTGGCCAAACTAGCAACAAATAATGACTCAGGACATTTTAAATAAAATCTACAATGAAATTACTTCTATGAATACTATTGATGGTTTTAAAAAAAGGAATCTACAATTCTGATACTAACACTTATTGGACAACCTATTAATCGAACTGCCATACAGGAAAACATTTATAGACCTCCAGATTAAAACTTTATAAATTGCATTTTGGCAAGTAAGGCATCCAAGATGGTCCAGACATTACTTCAAAATACAGATTTAATACAAAGACGAAAGACAATTTAGAAAAGAAAAGAGAAGACGAAGCACACATTACAGATATGGGGGCTTTAATCGTAAAAAGCTTTTTCTAATTTACAATGTGCACTGTTAAAAGCATTAGGGCGCATATATACATATGAAAAGATTTGCTTGGGTCATCTTCGATAGTATTAATAAAATTAATGAAATTAATGTGATTGTGAATTTTGAAGTGGTGTCATTCTCAAAATTACTGAGTTAAAAGCAACCATTAACTACTACATAAATGTATCAAGATGTGGAATATTGAAGATCAAGTTTGGGATCGCCCCACAGTTATAAGAAATATTTAAGATGTTTCATGTCCAACAACGGAAACTGTATATTTTGTTCTCCCATACCAAAAAGGAGTAATTAAGTGCTTAGATGAAATTGAAATTCAAAGTACGGAATCGAAATCGCATGCCGTAACGCCATGCATTATGGGGAATGGACCGTCAGCTCTCACTCAGGGCCTCCTGACTCATTAATTGGCGTAGTTTAAAAGAAAACAACTCACAACTTACCAAATTACAATCGCGAGTTGATACTAAAAGTACTATTTTTAAAATATAAAAATTAAACCCCAGAGGTAGCAAAGAAATGAACACATAAATACAGAAGGACCATGCAAAATTGAAAATATTTTTTTTAAATATCCCAGGAATCGCACCTCTTCAGAAGGATTTCGGCTATAGAAATGACGCAGCAATCAATATAGACATACATAATATAATCAAGAAAAAAAAAATTTTTAGAACGTAAATGCGGCAGACATTCAAATTATAGAAATAGAATTGAAGAACACTTGCATCACACAACTGGTTTTTGTGCCATGTATAAGTATTCGGTTATTAAAAACTATTATCATAACTTTGTTTTCAAATTATATTTGTGTGGTACACTTTGTAATTGGAAGAGGATGCACAAATTTATCTTGCGCTGAGGGGGGGGTTCAATTTTACAGTAACGCCACTGTAGCAAAGAGAATTATCTGATGACGAGTGTAAATGACCCTGACTGCATGAATTCCCTCAGTTTCAAGCCCAAAATATTATGATAAAGGGAAATTGCAATACCAATGAAGAGGAGATTGATATGTTCAAGAAAATATTCAAACGCACTGGGAAAAAAATGAAAATTGATTTAAAAACGTTTAAATGCAAAACAAGTGATGTTTCGTAAAAAAAATCGTTTTTAATATTATAACGGCATAAAAAACAAACAAATCATTTATACGAAGAGGTAATGTATGCAAATTATGTCTTCATAGATATACACAAGCATTGGCAATAGTTGCTTGAGGAGGGGTGGCCCTCCCCAGCCAAAATTCCTAGTTACGCCAATGGCTATTACACTCAATATAGATAAGAAAATAGTAGTTTTCATCCTACATGATTAGAAAATCGAATTTTACCATCTCCATAGAGACGAGAAAGTGTGCGTTTCTAAGGCTAGAACTGCAAAATAACCCCCAATGGCTAGCCAAGAAAAAAGTTTTAGACGTTTTCCAGTAGAGGACGCTGCAATAATCTGTCAAGCCAAATTTAAAAAAAAATCATGTTTATAATTAACTTTTTTGCTTTAAATAATAGCTATTCCTCGTTTATAAAAATATTTGCTCAATAAAACTTAATTTTAGCAATGTATTCGTTACATTTTTAATATAAAATAAACATCAGATAGATTTCTGTAGAAGCTTATATCTAATTACGGGTATATGGCGCTGCAGTTACAAACGCTATTCGATTTGCCAACATTTGCAAATTGTTTTATTATTATTGACAGCTCTGTCAATTTCAAAAAAATAACCTGGATGAGAGCTATGTTGAAAAAATTATGGCAGGATGGTGTTGTAGGATGAAAAATAATGTGTAAACCATGGGCGGTAAAGTGATTTTCCAGGCTTCAAGAAGTGTCCAGGCTCGCTAAAGCTCACCTGTCCATTTCTTCTTTCAGCCTGGAAAATAATCACTTTACCGCCTAGGTTTACAATATACTATTGTATACCAAGGCACTGAAGTTTAACTTTTTATCACGAATGTGGATTTAGTTGCCGAGGCCCGTAGGGCCAAGGCAAATAAACCACATGAGGGATAAAAAGGAACGTCAGTGCCGAGGAGTACACTATGTTTTATTTGAAATCGAAAAATTATGAAATTACAACGTTTTAACCAACTTTTGTAGATTACGTAACGTCGGTTGACGTTTATCTGTCGCCTCGCCACCTACAAAAAAATCATAAAACAATGGATTACTTCACTGCCGATTTCTCGTTTTTAATGACGATTTCGGCGTACTTCACTGCTGATTTCAAATAAACTGTATTAAATACCTACAATACAAAAAAATCGGGTGTATAAAATAATTACCATTATTTGGCAAATGTAATTGGTATCTATAGAAAGCAAATGCTGATATTTAAAAGAACTAAAATAAATTTCCGCCTTCCTTTAGAGAAGTGTTCGCATTGCGAAGAAATTTGCTCCATTGTTACCTCTTTGGACATTAGACGTAATCCGCATCCCGACTTCCTTACTCAATCCATGTCCATGATGTACCCATATATGTAATACTTACTATATTGCTAGCGGCTATGAGCGGGAAACTCACGACGGAAGTGAGACAGATAACCAACTCTTTAATGTATAATGGTGAGCTGTGCGCAAGCGCGGCGGCGTCGTCCGCCCAATGGGGAAGTGGTCAAGTTTAAAATGGGTGGTATTTAACAGTCTACCAAATTTACCCAACCTTCTCGTACAAAAAAATACTTTCGTTTCCCAAAAATGCTAAATGCTCACCAAAATTTAGAAAATACATAATCTTAGAGCGACAACAAAAATTGACATCATGCTAGTCTCTTATATTATTTGTTCCCAAAAATAACTTTCGTTGGCTAAAAATACTAAATTTTCACCAAATTTTATTCCGCATTTAATTCTAACATGATACCCAGATATTTAATTTTCGTCAGCGTCTTATATTATGTAGCATTTAAAAAACACAATTTCTTTGGCAAAAATACACAATGTTTACTATATTTTATACCACATTCAATTTCAAAAGTATACCCAGATTTATATTTCTTGCTGGCCTAAATATCACTTATAAGAAAAATCTATCGTGTTTTATTAGGTCTTGTTTATTAATGGGGACATAGAAATAAGTCTGAAGAATTCTTAGAAATAAATCAATATCTTTATATATATAATGCTTCTGTACGTCTGTATGTAACTGAACTCCTCCTAACCGGCTGGACCGATTTTGATGATTTTTTTTGTGTTTAAGTGGGTCCCTGGATGGTTTAGATTGGACCCGGTAAGTGGCGCTGCAATCGGGTTCTAGGCAATTTAAAAAAAAATTACGAAATTTCTTTTTTAATTTTTTAAAGATTTCTCGCATATCAAAACATATAACCCCAAAATTTCACCACCCCCAATATTTTTTAAAATTAAAAAAATTGAAAATTCGAATATCGAAAAAACGTTTGCTGAACTCGCTAATAGCAGGCAGCGGGCAGAACAACGTCTGTCGGGTCCCCCAAAATTTCACGCCCGCCCTCCACCACCCCCCAATATTTTTTAAAATGAAAAAAATCGAAAATTCGAATATCGAAAAAACGTTTTCTGAACCCACTGATAGCAGGCAGCGGGCAGGACAACGTCTGTCGGGTCCGCTAGTATATATATAAAAATCTAACACAAATTTCACAAAACAAAATTGAAAATTAAACTTATTAAGTTTTTTCATACGGCAATACACTGGTTACACTCACTGTAAAAGCTACCAAACACAGTGTGCGGCTGCAAGCTGAAGCCTGCAAGAAGTTTGTCTGGATCTGGAAGCGACATGGAGAGATGCTCGAGCTTATTTCATTTTTGGAGTAACAGAATAATTATTTGACGCACAAGTAGGTTTTTCGAGAATGACTAAATATAAATGGATAGCGCGAATATTTATAATGTGCAGCACGGACGCGTAACTTGCGCGTTCTAAATTTGGTGAACATTTAGTAAAATTGATAGACATATGGAATTTAAAATGTAAGCAATGGTAAAACAATACGCAACATAGCTATTTTAGTGGTGCTGTTCTCATTTTCTGAAGTATAATAATTTGGGTTCCATTAAGATTTTTTGATGTTCATTAAATTTTTTGGTGGACAGCGCTAGGGATGTATGGTTTAATTTGGCGTACATTATATTTGATCCCGTTTAAAATTGGCTTGTAAAGGCGGAGTTCGAATTGTCACGCATGCGCACGAGACGCGTTATACTTTATAGTCCAGAGAAATTAGACAAAATAAAAGCAAAACTTCGGAAAAATTCCCGGAAAGCTGGATTTTGGTATGAGCCTTGATATTGTGGTTCTAAACAAAATGTCAAAAGTCCTCATCGATCCGAGTGCCGCTAAAAATTTTAAGGGGGGGGGGGGGGCAAAAGTCACCAAAAACGGCATTTCGTGAATATCTCGTTAACGGTCACTTTTACAGAAAAAATATTGATTATCAAATTTGTAGCTTATGAAATTTCTAACAATAAAGATATGATGACTTTTATTCGTAAAAGTAACTGTTTTGGAGATTTACAGAGTTAAAACGTGCACCCTTTTCCACACCACCTTCGTGGTAGAGTACAAGGTGCGTTTTTTTTTCATGTGGTGTCCCCAGTAGGCATATTCCACGTTTATTTTTGTTTGAAAAATGTTTATTTTAAAAAAAAATTATCATGAACTGGTTCATTAATCAATTTTGGATTCAAAACAGGAGTTATTAATATTCATCTTCAGACTCTATTTCAATCGGTATGCTTTCCTCTTCATCGTCTTTTTCTTCTTCTTCTTGTTCTTCTGCTGTCTTCTCTATTTCCATAGATTCAGTCAGGAAACGTGATGGATCTACATCTTCAGTGGAGTCGCAAGTATCGACGTCATTTATATCGGGTGTTACATTTAAGCAAGACTGACGAGATAAAGTATTTTTTTTCGGATTTTGTTCACAACGTTGTTTATAGTGTAGTCATAGTGACGCTCTCCAAAGCACCCTACATTTATCAGTCTACCCAATCCTCTACCTTATAATAATTCCAGGTTTCTTAAAATTTCTTAAATAATTTGTTATAAACGTTTGAACAAAAAATACTATGGGCCGGTTGCAGAAAGCAATGTTAAGTCTGGTGTTAGCTAACGCGACGTCAAAGTGAACAAAAACGAATCAAATCTCAAATGCTTATGGTAACTAATACATTAGTAAACAAAATTTGATGCGATTTTGTTCACTTTGACGTCGCGTTAGCTAACACCAGACTTAACATTGCTTTCTGCAACCGGCCCCTATATGTTATTCGGAACAAAAGTATCTTTATGTGGCTCGGCTGTAATTATCTGCCTCGCAAGCTCGGCAAATAAACAGTCCAGCCACGCCAAATAAAGTATAATTTTTGCTCCTAATAACATAATATACTATTATGCTCCTACACGAATAGCAAGCTGATGTCCCTTGAGGTTTTATGACAACGGAGGGGAACTTTTCGGAGCACATTCCTTCTCTATCTAGACTACAGTGTACTATATATGTGTTTCTTTCTATTTTTATGGGCTCTGAAACAAGGAAATTCTGGAATATTTCAAGTCGCAACTCCAATGAGATATTCATGCCATTGAGGAGTGCATCTATTCGTTACAACTCTGTAAATCGAATTATCTCCAAAACGGTTACTTTTACGAATAAACTGCTCAAGTACAGATCTAAAGAGTAGCTTCAGCACTGCGAAAACATTAAGAGCGGGACCGGAGTAGTGGGGATTCGATTGTAATTTTAATTTCAACACGAATTACGGAATAACAGCACAAGAGGGCGGTAGTATAAAAAATGCCTCTAATAAATTAATTTGGGTAGCAGATGTATCGTTCACGCTTCTAGCAAAGAGAGGGCACTAAAGTTTTAGACAGAGGCTGCTAGTGCGTGCATTTCCAAGAACTGATGTGTCGCGGAATGGCTATTATCTTATCGCATTGTAGCCGCCCCCGCGTGTTTGCTGGTTTCTTGTTTCATGCTGCGCTCGCATCTTTCGCTATTCTCGGACTTCGGCCGGTGGTCCGCTGGATCTTGAAAATTGTTTGAAGTGCATGTTGCCCTTGCTTCTGCGATGCCCAATTTCAGTTTTCGAGATGACACGGGTTATGTATGTGCATACGCACTTTGAAGGATTTTTAAAAAAATTGCCTTGAACCGGCTTCGAACTCGCTACCTACCTAACGCTCGTAGGAGCATTTCTTTCTCTGTCGCTCGCGCACGCAAATCTCGTGTTCGTTTTTACTGCCTCTAACCCGCGCCTAGTGCTCTCTCTCTCTTGAATTGAACTGTTCGGTCGAATATCTGATGTGCTTCTGTTTTTCGGATCCGTTGTTCGTTCCCTACTTATTTTTTCTTTTTAACTTAAAACCCTTTCTATTTTCTTATTAATACAGTACTTCTTACGTACAAGTCCATAGCTTTTTATATTTATCTTTATTTTAATTCTTTGCTTAAATACTTTTAATATCAATCTTTCACTTGTTCATGTCTTTTCTTACGTTTTCTTGTAAAAAAAGTCATTCTTAGGTTTTTCTTTAAAAAAACTCGCTTTTCATATTAACCTTTTTAAATCTTTTCTTACGTTTTAGTTAAAAAAAACGCTTTTTCATATGGATCTTCCGTTGTTTAAATATTTTTTTACGTTTAAGTTTTAAAAACCCTCTTTTCATATGGATCTTATGTTTTTTAAATCTTTTCTTACGTTTTCCTTGTAAAAAAACTCATTCTTAGGTTTTCCTTAAAACACGCTTTTCATGTTCACCTTTTGTTTTTTAAATCTCTTCATACATTTTAGTTTAAAAAACGTTTTTTTCATATGGATCTTTCGTTTTTTTTTAATGTTTTCTTACGTTTTAGTTTTAAAAAATTAATTTTTATATGGATCGTATGTTTTTTAAATCTTTTCTTGTGTTTTTCTTAAAAAAAAAACTCTTTTTTCACGCGAATCTTACGTTTTTATATTTTTTCTTACGTTTTAGTTTTAAAAAACTCTTGTAATCTAGAAAGTATTATTATCAGATACTACCATAAATAGAATGAGCATCTTTTTTTTAGAATTCATAGCTTATGCTAAAATTTGTAGCATTTTTATGTACTTATTATTAATTACTATTTTTGTTCAATAGAGAGGACGAAAACGACGATGTATTGAAAATAATGTAGTTTAATAATAGATACTCTCTGTTTTTGTTATTTTCTCTGCGTTATAATGCGACTATAAAGTCTCTTATTATTTCCCATTAATGGTATGTTATAGATATTAACAATACAAGTTTGAATATGAGCATCTTCACGACACGAGTTTGATTGCCAAAAACGAGGCGGTGAGCCGAGTTTTGCGGCAATCAAACGAGTCTCGTTAAGATGCTCATAAGCAAACGTGTATTTTTCAATATTTTATCTTCATCAATAAATTCAGGCATTTGCCAGTACATTGCAAAGTTTAAATTTCCCGCCATCGTGCTCTGCATGTCCATATGAAACTTCTAACTCGATAATGAGTTTTATGTAGCACTGTGTCCCCATTCCTTCATCATAAGCCGAACGCATTTCAGTTTTACCGCTTTCAATTCAAATTTTGCGATAAACGCGCAAAATTTTGCCGCTAAAACTGGATTCCATTTACATAACCAAAATCGCAATCACAAATCAGCAGGTATGTCATGTGACGTAACAGAACAGTTGACAGCGCCATCTATCAAACAGTTGCCCAAGTTTAGGGCAGCTATTATGGCAAACGCATATTCCAGTGTCACAATTCTCGCACTAAAATCTGTCGTTTAGGTTTATTTGTCTAGCAATGTGGTTTATATTCCACAATTAGTTTTATAATAACATTATCTAGGGAATAAGCTATTAACATGTCAAGTTTGGACCAAAAAGAAATTCAAATATTTATATTTTATTTATTTAATATTTCTGTTATTTGACTTCGCATCCAGGTGAAATTTGACCACACCCTTCATCGTGTTGTTTTCTAACAATATATATGAAAATAATTGGTTAATTTTAATTGTGAACGACGTCTAACAGATTTTAAAATACCGTGTTGTTTCTATGGTGCTGCCATCTTATAGGAAAAAGTGCAGCGGTTCCCGTCTTAAGTATTATAGTGCACCCAGAATGTGTAGTTCAAAACGTGACCACCGAACTTCTGTAGATGGCGCCAAGTGGACAAGCCGCCACTGTGCTACAATGCTTGGAAATTTTGCAAAGTGGAAAATCGCCACCTTTCGCCAAAACCAAATAGCGCATGAAGGTGCTCGGGACCTTAGCAACAACTTTGCCCCCTTTCAAAATTTCGATATCTGTAGCCGTTCGAAAGTTACAGGCGATCCAGACAGACAGACGGATGGACAAAACGTTCGCATAAGTACGCGCTGAAGCTACTAATAAAAGTCATGAAGAGCAATGTCTAATTTCTCTGGACTACTAAGTGAGACTATGTAGGCGCCGTAATGTTTTCGAGGGTTATATATATGTATAATACATACAGTGTGTCCAAGATAAGGAGGGCCAGTATGGGGATCTCGGTAATGGTAAGAGCTACAAATTTGGTTAAATGGAAAGAAAGTTGCGCAATTAAAGGACTAAAAAATTGACGTTTAGAAATTCTTGATATGATTTTGTCGTTTTTGAATTATCTCAAAAAAACCGAATTTTTGGATTTTCTTTTTTATTTTTTTCTGGCGTTAATATTAAAGTTAGAGCGAAACTGATTAAACTTCTTTATAGCAACTTTTAGTGGACTTAATTATTACGTTATCAATTTTTTTATCCGACGTTTCGTCTTCGAGAAACCATCATCAACTTCATTTTTTTAAATACGGTCCTGGTTTTTTGATGCCAAATTTGCAAAGCCCTTGTTACTCTAAATTCAACAATGTGCCACATATTATGGTTTAATTACGTTTCGAGCTTTTTTCTGATTATTATCACAAAAATTTTTAGATACGGACCTGCATTTCTCACAATTTTGTAAAAATAAGTACATACAGTAAGTTAGGCTTTTTTACATGCCGTTAAAATATTAAAATGCACATCATAATGTCATAATTCTGATACATTAATTTAATAACCAACCAATAACTATTAACAATAAACCAAAAAGAAATGAACAAAAGATAGACAGAAAGAATAACAAAACGAACATCGAAACCATTTAATAGGTATTAAATTTACAGAAGGTATTCAAAAAGGTTGCCATCATTCTCTATGCATAAATAACATCTAACTGTAGAATCTAAAACATTATTCAGCAATACTGGCGTTATACTTTGAAAGTCTTCAAGAACCAATCTTCTAAGTTCTTCTTCTATTTCAAAACGTTAAATACCTATTACATTGTTTCAAGGCTCGTTTTCTGATTCTTTCTGCCTATCTTTTGTTCATTTATTTGTTGTTTATTGTTAATAGTTATTGGTTGCTTATTAAATTAATGTATCAGAATTATGACATTATGATGTGCATTTTAATATTTTAACGGCATGTAAAAAAGCCTAACTTACTGTATGAACTTATTTTTACAAAATTATGAGAAATGCAGGTCCGTATCTAAAAATTTTTCTGATAATAATCAGAAAAAAGCTCGAAACGTAATTAACCCATAATATGTGGCACATTGTTGAATTCAGAGTAACAAGGGCTTTGCAAAAAACTGAAGTTGATGATGGTTTCCCGAAGACGAAACATCGGATAAAAAATTGATAACGTAATCATTAAGTCCACTAAAAGTTTCCATAAAGAAGTTTAATCAGTTTCGCTCTAACTTTAATATTAACGCCAGAAAAAAATAAAAAATAAAATCCAAAAATTCGGTTTTTTTGAGATAATTCAAAAACGAAAAATCATATCAAGAATTTCTAAACATCAATTTTTTAGTCCTTTAATTGCGCAACTTTCTTTCCATTTAACCAAATTTGTATCTCTTACCATTACCGAGATCCCCATACTGGCCCTCCTTATCTTGGATACACTGTATATGGATGTAAAATATTCCTTTAACCTAAATAACTGCAATGGAGGACCCACACATTTTATAAATAACAATGAAGACACTTTTACAACTTTTTAGATAATAATAATGTAAACTTTATTTAGCAAACTTCCTATACAAACATCAAACACAAAAAAATAAAATAAATAAACAGTTCATTTTTAACACCTATTATAATTATGCTATTGTAAAAATATTTCCCTTAATTTTAATTTGAACATATTTACATTCCTACTATTTTTAACTGCAAGCGGTAACTTATTATATTCTATCAATGCTTTAAAGAATATTGAATTTTGGTTCTTTTTATATTTTTTATGTTGTAGTACAAAGTTTCTTTTATTTCTTGTATCATATTCATGAAACTGAAATTCTTGTATTACAGTATCAAAATATACCGGCATTAAGTCGCATTTAACCTTATGAATGAAAATAAGAGCTTTCATTTCACAAAATTTATTAACATTAATTTAATTTAATGATTTCAACATAAAATCTATGCTTGTATATTTATTGCACTTCAATATAACTCGCATTGCACGATTTTGCAATAATTGCAGTCTATCTATATCCCCTCTCCTAGCCAAGTACAGTATTGTGCCGGCATAATGGAAATGAGGTAGAATTATACAATTATATACTGCCTCTCTTGCCCATCTACTTAAAAAATCGCTAGATCTATTAAGTACCCCTAACTTTTTTGATATTTTCTTAGACGTATAATCTATATGTTCACCAAAAATTAACTTATCATCTACTATTATACCTAGATATTTGAAAGAATTTACTATTTCTATATTTACATCTTCAATTGTTATGCTGAAGTCCTCATTTTTCCATTCTGTTTTTTGTGCTTCTTTGCCTATCGTCATTGCCTTAGTTTTGTCAGTATTAAGTTTTAATTTGTTTGATTCTAAACATTTAGTTATATTTTCCAGATCTTCATTAAGTCTGCTTTGTACTTCCTTTGCATTCGTGCCCGCAATGTATAAGATAGTATCGTCTGCAAAGAGGTGAAACTTGCAATGTTTGATTACATTATCTATGTCATTTATATACAATATGAACAGTAGAGGTCCTAGGATGCTTCCTTGAGGTACTCCACAGTTCACTTGTACATACTCCGACTGTATTTCTCCACATCTAACATTCTGTTGTCTATTTGACAGATAATCCTTAAACCAACGCAGTACTGTGCCACCAATTCCATAATTTTCCAATTTATTTATCAGTCTGTCTCTATCTATTGTCTCGAAAGCTCTTTTGAAGTCCAAAAATACAGTAACGGTGACCACATCATTATCATTATTGTTCATCCGGTCATTCAATATGTATTGAAACGTAGCTTCACAACTATAATTTTGTCTAAACCCCGATTGATATTTGGTAAGGATATCATTCAATACTACGTAATTTAATAATTGTTTATAAACTATTTTTTCTAATATTTTTGCTGTGGCAGGAGGCGTGTTGACAGGTCTAAATTGCTCTGCTTTTTGAGTGTTGAGTACTTTTCTCAGAGGTATTATTGTGGTCTTTTTAAGATTTTTTGGGACCACACCACTTTCCAGTGAACTATTAATTAAATTTATTAGGGGGTTTGACACTTCATCAAATACTATTTTAAAAATTTCTATTGTAACTTCATCAGGACTTCCTTTATTAGGTAGAGTAAAGATTACTTTTCTTATTTCTTCCACACTTATTAATGTAAATTCCTGAAATTTGGCGATTCTATTTATCATTTCTAAAGCATCATACCTCACTGGTATGCTTTGTGTAATTTCAAACTAGTTACATTTCCAATTTTTTTTCGACAACTAAGCTTGTTACTGTTTTCCTTACTTTTAGCGTTTATACCTATTCTAATCAATGAGTGGTTATTGAATACTGGTTGTTTCATTACAGCACAGTTTATTGTACTGTGGTTACTTATAACCAAATCTATAAGCGATTGCTGTCCATTATGTGCCATATGTGTAGGTTCTAAAACATGCTGTTTTAGTCCATAGTTATTCAAACATTTTTTTAACCGATTCGAATATGTACAACTCTTATCCATATTTATATTAAAATCACCAAGCACAATAACATTTTGTTTTTGTATAACTAAAAATTGGTCACACATGTGTTCAAAAAATTCCAAAAAACTTGCATCCGAACCACTTGGCGAGTGATATAGACATCCTATCTTAAAAGTTTCCTTACCTATATTCACTTTGACAAAAACACACCAATAATTCATTTGTTCCACATATTCTTTAACTACACAATAGTTTATTTCACTTCTAATGTAAATTTGTACTTCTCCTGTATAGCGGCTTGTGGAATCCAGCCTTACACTATTATAGTCTTTTATTTTAATTTCAGAATCGTTTATTTCTTCTGTCAGATGCGTCTCAGTAAAGCATACTATTGCTGGCTTCTTACTAGTTATAAAATGATCGTATTCATCAAAATGTGCTATCACGCTCTGAGCATTTTGTACATAGATGTATTCTTCCTTCCTTTCTTTCTTCTGTAGTTGCTATTCACTATTTTCATATTGGTATTTGTTTCTTTCCTGTTGAACTTTCTTTTTAAACACACTGCATTCTATATCATAAGCTGTATGTTTCACATCTAGGTGTAGATTGAGTCTTTCACAGGCCATGCTACAGTTTATACACTTAATATTTTCATTTTCACAATTTTTAGTTAGATGCTCATCTCCACACTTTCCACATGCTCGTCTATTTTTGCATTCGGCATTCGGCCTTATGATAAAATCCACAGCAATTATAGCACCTCATAATGCTTACATTTTCATATACAGGACAAACCAACCATCCAATACGCAACCTTCTTCCTTCTCTCTTTATTTTTTCATACGTTTGTGTATCAATTTCTAATATTGTGGTGTATCCCACCTTTCCTTTGTATATTGCTTTCATTACTATTGTTGCATTTTTTTCACATATATGTGGATTCTGTTTAATTATACACTCCTTCAGTTCTTCTTCATTTATTTTCTCCTCTATTCCCACCAGTTTAATTCTAGGATTATTTTTCTCTGATACTGTCACATTATATTGCCTTCCCATTTTTTCTTCCACTTCATTCTTTAATGTTTGTACGTCCTTCTTGCTTTCACAAAATATTCCAATTCTACCTTTATTCATACTTTTAATGCTGTTTACACCAATATTTAACTCCGTTGGATTAATTTTACTTTTTACCTCTTCTGTAATTTTTTTTGGGTCTTCTTCTTTTTTTGCTTTTATTATTAAAAGTTCTTCATTGCTCTTCTTTTTTATAATACTGGCGTAATTAGTTTGATTATTCTTCTTTTTTTTCTAATTCAGTTATTTTCATCTCTTCTTTTAATTCTTTCACTTCTTTTCCCAATTCTTCTATTTTTTCACTTTGTTTTAGAATGACGTCATACATTTGTGTCATTATTTCACCTATATCTTTTAATCCAACATTTGGTTTATTCATAATAAGTTTTATATCTATTTTACCATCCGTATTCCGTATAAAATCATCCCTTTTCTCTACTATTTTTTTTATTTCTGTGGATTTTATAACCTCACTCTGAACTACACAATGTTTACATACAAATTTCTCTTCAGTTTCACCTTTCTCGTGTCTCGCAAATTTTTCTTTTGATAGCCCGATAGTGCAGTACATTTCTTGGTACCAAAATGTCCATACATTTGATGATACTCCTTTATCAATTCTCTTTCTAACTTTTCTGGAATAGGTACATAGTAACCACCATTCTTCACTCCTTTTGCTTCTTCTAAACAATATATTTTCATGTAGGTATCTTATAATTTAGTTTCAATTCATTACTCTTTCCATTTTCATTCGTTAACATTTCATTCTTTATCCAACTTATATTTTGATCCATGTTCTGATCATTTTCCATATTATTAAGTAATTTAGGTAATTGTGTTTTTGGAATTACTTCTCTAGTCAAAGCTACTAGTAAAGGATTCAGTTTCTTTTCATCACCGTACACATATCTAGATAAGGAATCGGCTACTAAATTATTCTTACTCTTGCAATATTGTATCTTGAGTTTATATTCTTGTAAATACATAGGTACTCCATCTCATCAAACGAGCACTCAAAGCTTTACAGCTATTTAAAAATTCTATAGCTTTATGATCTGTTAAAATTATGGTTTCATATCCTAAAATATAAGTTCTAATTTTTTTGCAAGCAAACACTATGGCTAATAGTTCTAACTCAGTGGTCATATAATTCTTTTCAGCTTCTAGTAATGCTCTACTAGCAAAAATAACATTTTCTGTTGAACCATCTTCGTTTATTTGAAACAAATGTGCTCCTAATGCACAACCCGATGCATCAGTTGCAATATAAAATGTTTTGTTGAAATCTGGATGTGATAGAGTTACTACCTATCTTAATAAATCTTTCCTTTATTTGTTGAAAAGCTTCTTGCTCCTCAATTCCCCATTTCCATTTATTGTTTTTCTTTAATAGATGCGTAAGTTTAACTACAGACGAAGCATAGTTGCAGACAAACTTTCTATAAAAATTACATATTCCCAAAAATGATTGTAATTCTTTTTTGCTTTTAGGTGGTTTAAAATCTTGAATGGTTTTTATTTTATCAGGATCTACGTTAATACCTTGAGGACTAATTACATATCCTAAAAATTTTATGTGATCCATCAATAGATCTGTTTTATCAGCATTGACTGTCATACCTGCTATTCGAAGTTTCTCCAAAACGATAACACTTCTGGACCCAAAACATGATCTAAACATTTACTAAATACAGCAATTGATAGGTACATTCAATCCAAAAGGTAAAACCTTAAATTGATAACTTCTACCATTTACTAAGAATGCTGTATATTTTCGAGACGCTTCATGCAATCTGATTTGCCAATATCCACAAGTTCAATCCAAAGATGATAAAAACTTAACACCATTAAATTTCTGTAGTAATTCATCTATTGATGGTGGTGATTCTCGATCTTCCACTAATATTGTATTCAATCTTCTGGCATCCAAACAAATTCGAACTGACCCATTCTTTTTTGTAACTATTACTATGGGATTAGAATATGGTGAATCTGAATGTTCAATGATACCAAAATCTAACATTCTTTTTATTTCTTTTTCCACTGCTGTTCTTTTTGAAAAAGGTATTGGATAAGATTTTTGTACCACCGCGGCCAAAAAAATGGAAACAACAGCGTTAATCAAGTTAACGCTTTTTTATAATTTTACACAGTGTCATTGGGGGTTTACATAATCTTAGGTTATATTTTGACTTTTTACATTTGACAACAACTGACAACTGCATTAAACAATATGATATCAGCAATGTTGATGTAACTTAGGTAATATACCTACCCATTTACACTAGGAAAACAATGATGTTTCCATTTTTTTGTCCGCGATGGTACAAATACAGTTTCATCCTTAATGTTTAACTTACAAATAAAACGATTACATAAGCCTGGTTTATCAGAAAAGATTATATCATACTTTTCTAATATATCTTGTATTGAATATAATTTCTCCTTATTGAATTGTTTATTTAACTGATGTATTGTTAAAGTTGGTTCTATTTCAAACCTCACTACATCATTATTCATGTATTCCGTTTCATTATTTGCTTCTTTTAGATCCTTCAAAACTAAATTCAAATCTTTTTGTAATTGTAACGATTCGCTTAACTCATTGTTGTTTTCAAATAGTACTTCCTTTATCTCAAATCTTTTCTCATCTTGCATATCTAAATTAACTGTTGATATTAACTTCAATTCATTCGATACTGTTTTATCTTGATTAGTTATTTTTAAAATAAACTTCATAGACTCACTTGTACGTTGAGTGTATTTTCTATCAGCTCCTAACTGATTTGCAGTTGTCAAACACCTTCCTTGAGTTGTTGAAGACCCAAAATAGCTCGTTGTAGCTCTTGTACCTCTTAAACCTTGATAAACGGTAGTACAGCATGCCACAATCACTCTCACTTTCACTTACTGATGGTTTAAGTACCAATTACCACTTCAAATGGTTTCAAACAATCTTGAAATTATAATATGAATAATAATTGTGACCTTTGGTCAAATTTGATCGTGAAGAAGGCTATCTTGCTATCACGTACCAAATATACAATATTACTCTCACAATTAAAGGAAAGTTAGCCCTTTAACGTGACTTATTAAATGTAGATTATTCAAAATTAAAGAAGTTTTTTCACTTGCAGTAAACAACCCCCTGTTTGCCTATTGCTACTACCACCAGTAAACTCTCACCAACTGTCAATAATATTGTGGCTTATAAAATATGTCCAAGACTAATATTACGTTTTTGCTGTTTTGCTCCACCTATTAAACAAGGCAACGTTGTCAAGTTTCTTGAGCAAAACATGTCTTTCCATTGTTTTCAAATCTTTCTCAATAAACTAAGATGCACTTATCTCTTTTCCTATTTCTTAATATTTTTCTGATTCAAGCAAATTATGTCAGTTCCTATGCATCGTTACGATTTGCGACCTTGAGTGAAAACGAACTATACGCGTTTGTACGAATAGACTGTACTTTAGTTAGCCATAAGCAATTTGAATCATAAGTATTTTGGTCATATTAAAGTTACAACAGGCGAGTATTTAGCCGGGGTTTAGAACGTGCCTTTCTCTGGGAAGATGGAAATCTTCTAATCTCATGGAAGAATTAACAGGACGAAGCTAGATTATTAGTTCGTGATCAGAAGCGCAACTATTGCAACTCGGTCATAAGAATTAGGCTTAAAAATACGTGCCGGCTGGAGCAAATTCCTTTAGAAGAGATGTAAAATTTATTAAAAGTCCCTTGCAAGGCGTCGACCTCTTGACAAATTTTAGCGTGTGAAACCTACAAGTTTGTAGAATACATAGAGCGATTATGAAATGTCATGTTCACATAAGTGACAGAAGTCCAAAATTAAGAACTGCTTTGATAGGCTTATTAGAAATTTTGAGATCGCCTACAGAGTTTTCTTGGTCAAACTGGACTTAGATTTTAGTTAGTTAATAAGTAGCGTCGTTAAACTTAAGTTGTTCTATAAACGCCAGAAAATGCAAGTATTTTTACTTAAGTGTTCTTATTAGTCTTCGTGTAAAAGTGTATTTTGACTAAAAGGATTATCAGTTATCCCAACTTTAGACGAATTCAAGGCAGCTTTGCTCCACTCTTTCATCTAAATCTTTCTCGTTATCAGTCACTTCAACATTACTATCCTCACGTAGTATATTTTCGCATCTTTTCATCTCTAAGATTGAAATATTCGCAATATATGAGAGATACACCAACGTCTCACTTAAACTGCTTTAGTGCTACTGGTTCAACTAGTATGTTACGATGACAGAATTGGGGGAAGGTAATGAAGACAAATTTCAGTTTGAAATTAGTGCCTTCAATATCAGGCAGATTATTACCAATAACTTATTAGATACAAAATAAAACAACAATACATGGTATGTAATTGATTTAATACTGATATCCCTGTTTTCTGAATCAATTCTTTTTTACATAAATATATTTCTTATGGAAAACTACAGCTAAACATACTTCTAACAATTCATCTATACTTTAAAAACTTAACATGTTACATAACATCACAAAATACGACAATGGATGTTTTAAATACACTCTTTAAGGCATTTTACACAATCTTTAGATTACCATAAATTGACTATGTTACAGGCAAAATTTAAGTCTTGTTGATAAGATTTTCACATTGTTAGAACATTATATTGTTACATATTTAAAATATTTTTAATCAGTCATCGCATAGTTATACAGTAGTAATTACATGCAAGTGTAAGTAATTGTATTGCCCGCTATTCAAAAGTTAAACATTCTATATTTTTTGCAGACAGAATTTACATACCAAAATATAATTTCTTAAAACTTCAACGCAAGTATCTAAATCAAGTTACCGATTACTACAAATATTGATTTCCAGAACAAAACTATGTTTATATAAGACAGAATACAAAGCTCAGCCTATTAGGCACTACAAAGATGTGTAACCAGTTGCAGCCAAACCGTTGACAGATCAACTCAGCCCCAAGTTCAGCTCTCAGAAACGCAATAATAACAAGGAGAACTTGGCATAGCTTCAACGTAACAAATATATTCGAGTTACCTTTTATTCTGTCGTAAGACTATAAGTACTTTTATATTTATGTCTTGTAACGTGTTTTGCATGTAACTATTACAAATACAGATTTTATATTTTACAATAGAAATAATTATCAATAAAATATTTTATAGTTAAACAAAATATTTCACAAAAGGAACACAAAGACTATACAATGCAAACCAATAAATGAAGTAAGCTGTAATCTTTTATTACTGGTAACTGTTACTTTGTATGTTTGTCATTCGTATAAGTACAATCTATTTAAATAATTCTACTTAAAAATAGGTACACATAATTGTCGATGTACATGTACACGTTGTAAAATGATAAATAGTAATGGCACAAAACAAACGTCGTAAAACGCAACAAATATAGTTGAAAAACAAAACGAAGATTTAGGTGGTCCCTTATAATACGCATCACAGCCAATAAATGCAAGTTTTCTGTACAATGTACTTCGCTTCTCTACCTTCACAAAACTTAAGGCCACTTTTCATGGTTCAGCCTACTGCAGTTAAAGTGTGATTCTGATTCCGGTTATCGGTGGCTCTACAGATAATAAACAAACGTATAAGTAAAATTGTCAGGTAACTACAGTGCGATCATAAACATTTTTGGACAAGAACGGCTGTATACAATTAGGTTACTACAGTTTTAGTATTTCAAAGCAGAACATTATCAAAGTTGTTAACCGCCAAATGTTCACATTGATTTACTAAAATTGCAGTGCAAAATCCTTGAAAATGTGCTACAAAAGATTGTATGTTGCAATATTACTAAAAATATTTATTCAAATGTTTTTATAGTGTTTTAATATTATCCATTTTTGCTTAGGTATTTTGCCAGAACTCAAAATAAAATATATTAACCAACGAATACTTCGGGAATAACAATTTATTCCTGTAAGGTGGTCACTGTTTAATGTATTTAGTAGGTTTTCTTGTGCATTGGACTTTTTTAATGTCTTTTTTTTTCAGCGTGATATTTGAGTTGGTTAAACTCAAACTTGATTTTATTCTGCGGGTACAATGTTCATAGTCAGGTAAAACAGGCTCTAATAGGCTACACGAGTTAAGAAGTTCGAAAGAGAGCAATATAACTATATAAATGTTGCAGTGTTCATACTGCAAAGGACCGCCAGTAAAATAAGATCGAAGCCGAGTTTATTATGAGTAATTCTTTCCCGAATCCTTAGCTGATTGGCGTTTTTAATTTGGAAGTACGACAAAATGTACAATACAAAGGGCAAATTTACTGAGAAGTTACTTAAAATTCGGTTTGCTCACAAATTGGTACGAAACAAACTTACTGAAAATGTATGGACAGATACAGAGAGAACCGATTTTGAAACTAAATTTGCTAACAAATTTACAGGGTAATTGTTGCCAAATTTACTAAATCTTTGCAGCCAACTTCTAAAAATTTACTACAAAATTATTAAAATATTGCTAATACATGATTTATCAAAAATTGACAAATTACTGGACACGATAAAATTCTTCTGCAAACTTTCTACAAGCTTACAGAAGTTGCTGCAAATTTGCAGTAAACGTACTGAATGTCTATAAAAAATTATTCAAAATCGGATGCAAAACTTACTACATTTTTTGCAGACTGAAAAGTTGCTGTAAATTAACTTGCAAGTTTATGCAATTCTCCAAAAAATTAGTTATAGGTAAACATTTTGAAATGTGTGATATACTAGTCAAAAATGTATTGTAAACTAACTAAACATTTGCAACTAACTGAGTGACAGCGGGGTCCCAATTCGAAATACGGTAGTTGTAACAAGAAATAATCCGCAACAAGCACAACACGGCGTCGGTGAGCTAAGTTAACACAGAAAAACGAAAAACCAATACCGGAAATTAAGTTTAAAAGCAAGAAAAACAAGCTAGTAATACAAGTGAGTGATAAGATAAGAGCGGAATCGGCGGCGTACGCTAAGTCACGTGTGTACATCAAAGTAAGACAAAATGGTAGAAATCAAAGAACTGTTTAAAGAAGTGAAAGAAGACCCAAAAGAAATAAAGGATGGACAAAACGCGTTCCTGGAAGAAATTACTCAGCTAAAAAAAGAAAACACGGAATTAATAACACAAATGCCTAATTGGAGAACAAGATAGGATACTTGGAGAAAAAAGATAAGCAAAATAATATAATCATCTCAGGGCTAAAAGCAGAGAAAACCCAGAACTAAAAGATAAAAAAGAAAAAGCAGTAAACGAAATACTAGGAACGGATAGTGAAATGGTAACGGTACAACAAATAAACATGTACAGAGCCCAAATGAAAAGTTCCAATAGGAAAACCAAAATAATGCAAAACAAATCCAAACTAAAGAACCTAAAAGCTGAGAGAATTTTCATAAACGGCAACTTAACAAAGAATGAGCAAAAAATCCAGAAATACCTAGGAGATAAAGCAAAGAAACGAAGAGAAAAAATAAACGAAGAGAAAAAGAAACAAGTAGTAAGAGTGGGCTTTCAGAAACTTAACATAAATAATGAAAAATGGATATGGGAACAACAAAAGTGGCGAGCTAACCAAAGTACAGGGAGCAAGCGATGGAAAAAATTCAAAAACTAAATGGAGCAAAGAAGGATGAAGAGAGGATGGTCAATAGTAATGGAAAAGGACACGAGCATGGAAAAAACAAAAAGGTACAAAAAACGAAAGATAATACGTGGGTGTATGGAATGTTCAAGGACTAAATGGAAAAGAAGAAAAACTGGTAAAAGAGATAACACCAAAAACAAGTATAAAAGTGCTAGCTTAAACAGAAACAAAAATAAAAGGGAAAAGCTACAGACAAATAGAGACAGGAAATATATTAATAAACAGTGGAGTAGAAAAACACCAGAGAGAAGAAGCAGGAGTAGGATGCATAATTCTAGAAGAGTATACAAAGTAGATAAACAACTGAGAATATATCGACAAACGAATACTAAAAATAGATGAAAGTAAAAGAACAGAACTCATACACATAATAATTTGCTACGGTCCAAGCGAAAATGAGAAGGCCGAAGAAGAAAATAACTTTTGGGAATAACTACAAGAGACGTTAGAAAGCATCAGGGAAAAGACGTTAATCATAGGGGATCTAAATGCTAGAGTAGGGAACAAGTCAGAAGAATGGGAAGGAATCATCGGGAAAGAAGGAGAAAATGCCATAAATACAAACGGGAAGAGACTATTAGAATTTAGCGCATCATGAACACACTCTTTAATCACAAAACAATACACAAAATGCCCCGGTAGCAGAGGAAGTATGCAGAACAACTAAGCAAAGTAAACACAAAAAACACACACCATGGTGGAACCAGCAAGTTAAAGACGAAATAAAGAAGAAAAAAAATTATGGAAACGATATCTAAACAGCAGGACACCAGAAAACGAACTACACTACAAAGAACAAAGAAACAAAGCCCAACTAACAGTAACAGAAGTAAAGAAGAAAAGCTGAGAGGAATTTGAAAGAACTCAAAAGACCAATTAGAATTAGAAGAAATACAGACTAAACACAACGCTACTCTCAGAAAACATTAAAGAAGAGCAATTAAGGGGGTTTGGACACATCTGCCGCATGGACAACAACAGACAGGTAAAGAAGATATGGGAAGCTAAAACACAGGGTAAAAACAGATGTGGAAGACCTAGACAAACATGAAACCAGAGCATAACCAAACTGCTAGCAGAAATAGGGAAAACGTGGACAAATGGCAAAATCCTGGCGAAAAAAAAATCTGAGAAAATTCACCAAACCCCCCAGAGCATACTGAGAAGAGACATCCTCGACATCTCAGGGTGTAAGAGGTCAAGATTACGTATTATAACGATCCTGCTGCCAGTCATTGCCCCGGAATCATGACCCAGTGCCCAGATTGTTCTAGAACCTCGAGAAACGACCTTGCAACCTTGGACCCCAAGTGCAGAGGCGTGACGTCAGCGCCCTTGAAGCCAGCTGCGATGGGTGCGTCATGCGGTTCCCAGAAAGGTCGAGCAAAGTCTAGATTGATCTCTAAGGAAATTACCCTAATATAAATACATGGCCACCGGAGTTCTCGGTAGTTCTCATTCGACTCTAAGTGCGCGTGATATAAACAAACCGTGTGAAATAAATAACAAATTAATACAACCATATAAATCCTTACTGTTAAGCTGTATATAAAAAATTATTAAATAAGTGTATCGTTATTAGAAATAGTGCCTGTAGTTTATAAGTAATTCTGCCTTTATAATTCTTGTATATTTAAATAATCATAATTAATCATAGTAAATCAACGTTTAAAACCAGAAGAGTCGTATAATTTTTAAATAGCCCGAGCGTAAAAACGAAACAGTATGTATGAGTGACAGCAAATCTGTTAAACATTTTTTGCACCAACTAAAAGTTGCTGCAAATTATTACAATTTCCTAAAAAACGTTACTAAAAATGCATTGCTAACTTACTGCACATTTGCAGAGAAGACTAAAAGTAAACATGTTTAAAGTTTACAGGATTTACTGTAATAGTTATTTACGTTATAAGGCCTGAAAATGACTTATTAAAGTACGAGTTTAGATGTTTACGGACGAGGCGAGGAACGAGCCGAGTCTGGAATTTCTAAAAGAGTAATTTAATGATATTTTACGACCGTGTATCGTACAATGTTTTATTTGATACTATTGTATACAACATGTTCATTGAAAAGGTCCATAAATGGCGGCCGTAGAAATTCAAACGTATGAATATGTTGATGGCACTGTAAGTCTGTCAAATTCGAGGTTAGCAGGTTATGTTTTGCTTTAGTTTGTGTCAAACTGACGCAAAACCAAACCTGCTAACCTCGAATTTGACATAGACTTACAGTGTCACCAACATATTATTCAGCAGTTGCTAGCAACACTTTCCGGCCTTGTGATGTAAAAGGGACTCAAATTAATGACAAAGTCATATTTTCCGGTCAGTATGAAATAAATTTATTAAGTCGTTTCCAACATTTTTCTGCACTCTTCCTGAAGGTTTACAGAAAGTTGTTGCAAAATTTGAGAAAAATGAAGTTGTAAACATCCTAAATATTTACAGTAAATTCGCTGAAATTTTACAATAAACTTTTTGAAAGTCTAGAGAAAATTTGTTCAAAACTGTATGAAAATTTGATAAAAAAAATTGCACACTGACTGACGAGTTGCCATAAATTTAATTACAGTTTAATGCAAATTTAGCAAATATTAATTTGTAATCCTGCAAATTAGCAGCACACTTCTTGAAAATTTGCTTCAAATTTATTGCAAATTTATTACATTCTTTACATTTTCCTGTAGCACACTTCTTAAAAGTTTACATGTTAAATGTTTCCAAATGTGTGGTAAATTTGATGATTGCCTAAAAAAAAGGTTGTTCAAGCGACTGCATGCAAACTTACTAAAAAAAAATTGTAGGCTGCCCGAAAACTTGCTGAAAATTCACTTATAGTATGATGCAAATTTGGTAAAAATTGAGTTCTACCATCCTAAAAATTTGTAGTAATCACATTGAAAATTTGTGGTAAATTTGCTAATTTACTGCTCTTTCTGACATTTTTCTGCAGCAACTTCTCGAAAGTTTAAAAGAAGTCACTGCATATTTCTCAAACCTGCAGTAAACTTATTTTAATTTCTAAGAAAAGCTACTCAAAATTGGATGAAAACGTTAAAAAAAGGTGCCGTAAATTAATTTACCCTTGAAGCACTTTCGCAAAAATTAAGTTATAAATATCCTGAAGATTTGCAGTAAACTTACTGAATGTTTAGAGAAAAGTTGTTCAAAATTAGATGTAAACTTGCCTAAAACAAATTGCAAGCTGACTGAGCAGCTACTGCAAATTCACTTATAGTTTAGTGAAAATTTGACAAAAATTAAGTTAGAAACATCTGAAACTTTACATTAAACTCGCTAAGAGTTTGTTATAAATTTATAGAGAATTTTCTGGAATCTGTCTGACATATGTCTGCATTTAATTACTTGAAAAATAACAGAAAGCTTGTAAGGTACGATGAAATTACTGAAAGTCTGTCTACAAGTTGTTCAAATTAGATGCAAACTTATTAAAAAAGTTTGCCAGACTAACTGAAAAGTTTCTCAAAATTCCCTTACAGTTTGATGCAAATTTAGTAACAATTAAGTTCTAAACATCCTCAAAATTTGCTTCAAATTTATTGCAAATTTACTACACTTTTTCCAACGTTTTTCAGTAACAAACTTCTTGAAAGTTTACCAGGAAGTCACTGCAAATTTATCAAAAGTTGTTGAAAACTGGATGTAAACTTGGTAAAAAAATTCGTAGACTGGCCGAAAAGTTATGCAAATTCACTTACAGTTTGATAAAGATATGGCAAAAATTGAGTTCTAAACATCCTGAAAATTTGTAGTAGGCATTGAAATTTGCTGAATTTTTGTTACAAATTCCATTAAAATTTTATTGAACTCTTTCTGAAATTTTTCTGCAGCAACTTCTTCAAGGTTTTAAATGACCGTCGCTGCATATTTCTCAAATCCTGCAGTAAACTTACTGAATCTCTAAGAAAAGCTACTCAAAATTGAATGAAAACATGCTAAAAAAAGTTGCTGTAAATTCATTTACCGTTTGAAGCACTTGAGCAATAAATTAAATTATAAACATTTGAGGAAAAGTTGTTCAAAATTGGATGCAAACTTGCTAAAACAAATTTCCAGCTGACTGAACAGCTACTGCAAATTCACTTACAGTTTGATGGAAATTTGACAAAAATTAAGTTCTAAACATCCTGAAAATTTACATTAAACTCGCTGAAAATTTGCTATAAATTTATTGCAAATTTTCTGTAATCTGTCTGACATTTGTCTGCACCTAACTGCTTGAAAAATAACAGAAAGAAGGTACGATGAACTTATTGAATGTCTACAAGTTTTTCAAATTAGATGCTAACCTATTAAAAGTTTGACAGACTGACTGAAAAGTTTCTCAGAATTCCCTTACAGTTTGATGCAAATTTGGTAAAAATTTAATTCTAAACGTCCTCAAAATTTGTTTCAAATTTATTGAAAATTTACTACACTCCTTTCTGCAACAAACTTCTGGTAAGTTTACAGGAAGTCGCTGCAAATTTATCAAAGTGTGCAGTAAACTTCTAAATGTCTAAGAAAAGTTGTTCAAATTGGATGTAAATTTGCCGAAAAGTTACTGTAAGTTTACTTACAGTTTGATAAAAATTTGACAAACATTAAGTTCTAAGCATCCTAAAAATTTGCTAGAAATTAAGAATTTGCTGAAATTTGTCTGACATTTTTCTGCACCTAATTGCTTGAAAGTTAACAGGAAATTAATGTAAATTTCTCAAAATGTATAATAACCTTACTGAATGTCTAAGAAAGTCCAAAATAAATGCAAATTTGCTCAAAAAAATTTCCAGACTGAAAAGTTGCCGTAAATTCGCTTACGGTTTCATATAAATTTAACAAAAATAATGTTCTCAACATCCTAAAAATGTACAGTAAACTCACTGAAAATTTTCTATGAATTTATTGAAACTGCTGGAATCTGTCTGACATTTTTCTGCACCTAACTGCTTGAAAGTTTACAGGAAGTTACTGAAAATTTCTCAAAACGTGCAGTAAACTTACTCAGTGTCTAAGAAATTTTTTTCAAAATTGCATGCATTTGTTTGACGCAAATTAAGTAGCTTCTAATCTAAACATCCTAAAAATTTACAGTAAACTCGCTGAAAATTTGCTACAAATCGATTGAGAATTTACTGGACTCTTTTTGGCATTCTTCTGCAGCAAACTTCCTGAAAGTTTACAATAAGCCACTGCAAATTTGTCAAATGTGCTGTAAACTTACTGAATGTAGAGAAAAGTTGTTCAAAGTTGGATGCTAAAAAAATGCAGTTAATGCAAATTAGGTATAAACATTCTGAAAGTTTGTTGCAAATTTGCTGAAAATTTATTGCAAATAGAATTTGTTTCAAAAATACCATAAAGTTTGCTTTAATTTGCTTAAATTTTATCATTCTGACAATACTATAAAAAATCCTAAAAATATATATCTTGCAAAGTTGTGCAGTTCTGACAAATTAAAATAAATCAGTATTAAAGCTTGAAAATGTTAACACAAAACATCAGTTTATCAAAACATAACAATTGACAAGACAAAGATTTAAAAACATTTTGAAGTATAAGAAAGAAATGAATAAAAATTTCACTTCATTACTTATTTTGCATAAAAATTAAAATAACTATATTTATTGTTTCGCCAACCCAACAAAAAATGAGCTTAGTATTACAGATACTAAATGTAAACTAATCTAAGGCACTGATTTTGTTTACCATAACCACTTTTGTTCAAAAACATTTATGATCGCACTGTACATTTCAATTTTATTTACAATACAGTAAGTTAATACCCAAACTTTTAGAGATATAGAAGAAATATCAATCGTCCAAAAAAACAAACGATCATGAGAACAAATTAAAGATAAAAATTACAAATCACAAATAAGGGTTCGATATTATAGCTATCTCTAAAAATTTGAATATGTCATGCAACTAAAATACTATAATAATGCGACAAATTACTATACAATTTCATGCTTATCTAAGTTTTATGCATTTTAAAACATCAAGAAAAATAGGAACTATTTTAAAATTTGTTGCATTATTTTATAAGCCTTTATACTTACTTGCCAGAAGAATGGACTTGAACAATTAGAAAATTTAATTTTTAATTTTATAGAGAAGCAATTTATAGTAAAAAAATATTCAAATTTCAATTTTGCATTTATTAAATGGTATAATTTCAATTTTTATGGTCCAAAGTAAAAATTGCATTCTAAAAATGATTAGCAATTATTATTGCTAACAAACTGTTCAAATCCTTGAAAAAAAAGCAGTCTAAATAGAGCGCAGTCGGCTTACTATGCAATAAAAAGCATGCAAACTTACCTGTATACAGATGCAAATAGGAAAGTACTTAAGCGACTATGAAAACTATCACAAGTTGGAAAATCACTGAATCTAAAAGAGTCTAACGATTACTAAAATAAAGATTTCAGCATGAAGCAACTTAAAACTGGTGTGCTATTACTGCTGGCGGTAAAAAATGTAAACACAGTGTTAAACATGAACGGTGGAAAGCAATCGAACCACGAAAGGGGACAAATACCTGTATATGGAAGATGCCGATGTTGACCGAGACCAAGATACAAGAAATCCCTCACCTCTCCGAAGATTTCGGCGATACGATAGAAGAGCTCTTGACACATCATCTGGGCATAGGGTATTTTTCCCTACTAGGAACACCAACCTACAAATAAAACGGTAGCTTACTTAGGGCACGATCACACTGCTACCTTTACCTTGGAAGAAGCGCAACTACGACCGACAGCATCGATGCCAGCCAGTATGTAGGAGTAACCATGGCGTGCTGGATGACCCAGTACGTGCTCGGCAGTCCAAAACACGTCACACACAAAGCATTGTATAAAACTGAATAAACGTAGAACGCTCCAATCGACACTACTATGGCTGCTATGTGGATTATTGTCTGAAACACAAGAATGAAAATTAATTTTAACAGAAATATAGTGATACAAATACTTTAAAACTATTAATTTTGTATTTCAACTGTACCTTTTACTCGTGAAATCACTCATACTGTGCCGTCTTCAAAGTACAAACTACTCAATTCCTCTTTGCAAAACATAAAAGCAATTTGTCTACTTTCTTTTTGCTAATGAATATTTATTCTTTTTTTAATTTAATCTAATACATAATTTTGTTTGTACAAGATTATTAATGAAAAGTCTACCATTCCGAAAATAGGCAACCCACAATACTTAATCACTGGATAATGTAACATCTAAATGTTGTATGTTTAGTATTTTATTCCACTAAACTTTTAAATAAAATAAGCGTGAATGAAAACAACTAAGTCTTATTATAGTATAATAATTTATTAGGTAACTTAGAACATTTTTTAAAATGCATTTACTTATTTCTTTGGCACTCCTCTATCCTCCTCAAAAACTATATTCTCACAAGAGTTCGAGCTTGAGGCGTAATCAACCTGCAAGCTTCTTTAATTGTTTTTCAAATCGTACACAGTAATTATAGGAGTTCATTAAACCACATCTTTAATTGTTATATCCCACAAAAAAAAAATGCAATGGAATAAAGTCAAGGCTACTGGGAGGCCAGGGAAAAGTAAAACCTCCAGAAATCCACTTATTTTCAAATATTTGATTTAAAAACAACCCTACCTTCATATGCCAGTGCACAGAGGTGTCATCTTGTTATATTTAAATCTATGTCATGAGGAAAACAAAAAATGTGGACCAATAATAGAAGAGTGTGCTCTACCACCAGTTTGCATTGCCACCGATGTGGATTTTGATCTGACTTTAATGGACTACCAACATGAACTACCACCGACTTGGTTTACTACTGACTTTTGTAGTTGTAACAAATATATGATACGTCACTGAACTGTAACAAATATATGATACGTCATTGAACTAAAACAACAACAACTTGGTGTATCAACCGAATTGGATTATTACCAACGTGGATTTACAATCAACTGGAACTACCACCGATAGGAACGATCGCCGATGTGAACTACTACCGCGCATTTACTTCCGACAATAGTTGGTGCAACACATCTTACACAAGCCACCGTGAACTTGCATTCCTTCCGATATTAATAATTTGGCAGCAACAATAGTACCTTTACGAAGTAAGTGATGTCACTAGCTGTTGAAGACTTCACATTTCATTAGTAAATTATTTTTACTGTAATAAAATATCAATACTGTTTTAACTTGTACATAGATTTAAGTTCTTTCAAAAGGATAACTTATCCGACGTTGTTCGATAGCGTATGGCGTATTTTGGCTAGGAAACCCAGATCTGTGACCGGAGAAAAATTGAAGAATCAACAGCAATTATTTTAATGAAATTCTGTAAGTGTTAGAACACAGGTGGCTAAGTTTAGTTTCGAACTATCCCACAAAATAACAGAAGATATTGTAGTTTCCTTTGTAAATATGTTTGATATGCATCGTGTTTAACTTCTCACTTTCACATCCATATAGCTTCCTTATTTATATTCTGATCAATTTAAAATTTTGGTCAATTATACTACAATTAAAAGGATAATTTCCATAGTTTTTAAATAATTTTAGTGCAGAGGCAACAAAAAATAACTGCAAAAAATAAAGTTAGAGTAGGCTGAGTTTTATTGAAAAAAGTTGTTTAGAATCACAAAAATAGTCGAAGTGTAAATTTTAATCCAAATAAGTGTATTAATTTTAGAATGAGTATACACACCATTTCTACTTTTTCAGCAGCGGTTAAGTGTATTCCAGACATTATTTAAATTTGCAGGTTGCTAAATTAACAGTTCATAAACATAATTAACAGTTTGTTAACTTAATTGACATTGATAAACTTTTTTTTCCATGGCACCACTTATTGAGACAATAATGAATTGGAAATAGACTCAGGATGGTATTCAAAATGTTGAATACCTTGCGGCCAGTTCTTACAAAAACTAAACCGTTCAACGAAGAACAACATTCAAAGAATTGTATATATAGTATTCCCCGTGAATGCAAGAAATATTATATCGGTGAAACATCCAGACCTTTATAAGTTTGAGTTAAAGAACATAAAAATATGATTAGAACATATCAATTCAATAAGTGTAAGCTGGCAAAACATGCTTGGGATAACAACCACATAATAGTGCCATTTACACGTACACTCCTATCGCGGAGGTTTAGAGCGAACTCCAAACGTGCACGCCGGAGCGTGGGCCAATAATGCACGTGCCAATCGCGTTGTTACCTAAATCGTAACACTCCAGGCGTGCACACTGGACTGCAGTTTTAGAGCGTACAATCCAAAACTTTTAGTGTAAATGCGATTTCGTCAAGTATTGATGTGGCGTGTGGAATTTTAGAAATTCTAAAAGTTTTGGGTTAGCGCTTGGTTGATCAGTTGCAGAATAATAAAAATGTCCAAGAAAAAAAGATAAAGTGTGTGCAGTTGCATGCACAGGTTTATATATTTATTTGGAAACACTAAAATAGAAAGCACCGCGATCAGTATGGGTAAAGAAATGGAAGGAAAACACAAAATTTATATGGGCATATGACATATGACACTTGTATGTATAGTCTGTTCACTAAACATAAAAACACAAAGTGGCCTTTGATATCCAAAATTTCATCAGTGTACATGAAAAATTCACCTTTGTCTAGGAATGTATTTACAAAAAGTTCCTAAAACCATTAGGTTAAGGGTGTGACATTTACTACCCATCTGTCATAAATGTTGTAATTAACTACTTTTAAGGATATTATACAAATACTGTGTTGGATAATATTGACGTAGCGTTTACTAATGGGTATCTTTATTACATTTTATGAAACTTCAGGTTAGAATTTCTAGAAAAATATCTACTTTGACACTGACAGTGAGAAATATTAAATGTCATTTTTAAATTCAAACCTGCCAGTATGCAGGCGTGCAAACCTTTGCAAAACAAAATACAGAATCCTTAGCAGAAAAATTATATGCACATGCCAACGTCAAAAAAAAAAATTAAATGTTTTTATGTTTCGTGAATGCCCTATATGAGAGTTGCTTGAAAATGATCCGTATGATTATAGAGATGGGAAAGATTTATACATTTCTATAAACTTTTCGAATGTATCTTTTGCTTAATACCGTGAGTCGGACATGGTCATTTTGAAAGGATTTTATTAAATATAAGTACCGGGTGACCATAAATGGTTGTGACGGTTTTTCTTAGGTTGACACTGTTAATGTTGGTTACCCTGCTGTCAATTTTAAGTCTATGTCAAATTCGACGTTAGCAGGTTAAGTTTTGTGTCATTTTGTGTCAAAACTGACGGAAAACCTAACCTGCTAACCTCAAATTTGACACAGATTTAAAATTGACAGCAGGGTAATCAACATTAACAGTGTCAACCTAAGAAAAAAAATCACAACCATTTATGGTCACCCGGTAGTATTGTTATATTAACACCAATCAAGTGCGCACTCCAAGCCTCACCATTTTGCAGAAAGAATTTTTATATTGCAAAAGCCTGGAGTGCGGTATTGGCGTGCCTGTTACAACACATTCTTTGCCTGTACAGTTTTGGTGCATTTACATGCGCGCTCTTTGCACTCGGGTTTGGCGCGTCCGCTCCAAACCTGTACGAAAAAGCGTGCGTGTAAATGGCACTAATACAATAGCATAACACAAAGATCTTGTCTAACGAATCGATGTCAACTAAATGTAAAATTAAATAAACGCTGTATATTTTACTTAACAAAAAAGAGTATATTATGATACTAAAGCACGTGCGACGAGTTTAAGAGCTCGACGCAAAGTGGAGTGCTTTTAACGTGACTAGTTCTTTTAATGCACTTATACACGTGTATCATACGCTACATTTTCTACGATCGTAACAGAAATATAAAATTCGGTGACACTTTTTCCGTCACATTGTGTTAGATATTTTAGGTTATGTTGACATTCAAATTTACAGCAAAGTGTGTTTTAATATAGTATTAAAACACGCCACCAATAACAACGTGCGAAAAAGAACGAATTCAGGTGCTAAAAGTTGCAAAAAGTTGTCATTTTGACACGATCACAAAAAAAAAAAAGTTGGCTGTCGATTCTTAAAGATAAAGTAGGTATAGACAATCAAATGTCAGTGTCAAGCAATTCATTGGAGGTTGGTCGTTTCTCAGTCCCAGTAAAATGCTAAGTTTCCTTATTCATTTTTAGTTTTAATAGACAACGTAAGTGTGACGTCAGACGGGCGGGTACTATTGGCAACCTTTCCAAACATTTCTTGTTTACGTGTTGCGTGCGGTAAGAGAATTTTTAGTGGGTCTATATCTGTTTTTTATTAGTGAAATAAGTGTTTTAGTTGTAGTGTATGCAAATAAGAGACAATAAATAGTGTATTTTAAGAGACTTCATATTTTATAAGTTTACTAGTATTTCAGCAAGTGCGTGTGAAGTAAGTTGAGGTTATGTTGTTACTTTGCTTTTGTAATGTTTATCACTATTTTCAGTTGATAAATTAATTCAAATGGCTACAAAACATGTTTTGAAGATAGCCACAATTGTGGACTTCTTCAATGAGGACAAAAAAGCATTTTCGAAGGGTGAGAATGCTGTAGAATCCGGGCATGTCGAGAAGATGGAATTCGACGCCGAATTAAAGTTGATTCGTGGATATGTTCATGCTAGCATGAAGAATAAAGTATATCAAGTCGAGGTAAGAATGCTTTGTAAATATAGCAAAATTTGCTACATTTGTAATTTTACATTTTTTTAAAGATTTCTTTAGACGAGCCTTCGAAAATGCTTTTTTGTCCTCATTGAAGAAGTCCACAATTGTGGCTATCTTCAAAACATGTTTTGTAGCCATTTGAATTAATTTATCAACTGAAAATAGTGATAAACATTACAAAAGCAAAGTAACAACATAACCTCAACTTACTTCACACGCACTTGCTGAAATACTAGTAAACTTATAAAATATGAAGTCTCTTAAAACACACTATTTAATGTCTCTTATTTCTAACTAGTAACACTAAAACCCTTATTTCTCTAACAAAAACGCATATACACACAACAAAAACTCTCTTATGACTATTAGCGCGCGAACAGGAAATGTTTGGAAAGGTTTTCAAATGTAGCCGCCCGTTATGACGTCACGACTAACGTACTCTATTGTTAATCGTTGATAACAAGGGAAATTGTCCCACGCAATATTCGATATTTAATATCTTTTATTTTTCAGAGTGGAAAAATACCCAAAAAAGAACATGAATAATGGATTTTTAATTACATACCTTATAATATTGTAAATTACATATTAACAATAGATACATTTCAAATAAAATATGGATTTCGACAGTTTTTATAATTCTGAGCAACGTTTGTTGGTAGTAACATTATTTTAAAAATCTGGTGTGATACACTCACACAACTTCCTTTTACAGTGATCTTATAATTAGTCAAAAATTTCATTTTTAATTTTTAAAAATTTGTCAAAAATTTTCAAAAATTACAAATTCTACAAAAACGGTACAAAATAGTGTTAGTTGAAGAGACAAATGTTCTCTAGAATTTTAAGATGAATTCGAAAATGTAATAATATACCGGGTGTTTTATTTAAAATAGGAGTTAATAAAAAAAAATGAAAAAAAACAAAAGAAACCCACTTTAATAAAAAAAAATGAAAAAAAACAAAAGAAACCCACTTTAGAAGTATTCAACTGGAAAATCACCTATCTCACATCAATACACACTAAAAATGTAATAAAAATAGAAAGTTTAAAAAAAATCGTTAGAGCCGTTTTTGAAAAAATCGAAAAAAACCGAAAAATCACAAGAGTCAACACCTACTTCCGGTTATGCGATTTTCTTCAAAAGCTTGCTGTCTCATCTACATAGTATACAAAACTTATATATGAAGTTTCAACGCCACACCTCTTTTCGTTTTTGAGATATTCTGTTCACAGACAGACACACAGACAGACCAATAAAAAAAAATATGTTTTTTGGGATCAGGGGACTCTAAAACGTGAAGATCCGTTGAAAACTCAATTTCGAATTTTTGGGGTGAATCCAATACTTCCTTTATAGTAAAAGGAAGTAAAAACTATAAAAGCAATTCTTTTAAAGGGTAGTATAATTGGCCAAAATTTCAAATCGATCAGAAAATATACACTATACACACCCAAAAAGTCTACGGATATTTTTTTAAACGTGAAATTTCACAATATTTTTTAATTTTTTCCCTTGAAATGAGTGATTGGGCTCTTTAATATCTAGCCTCCAATAAAAAAAAAGTTGACGACCAAAATGAAATGAAAATAAATAATAATTCAAGGGGCAAGTAGATGAAGGGATTATGCAACATTTTTTAAAATATAGCGATTTTGTCGTAGATGAATGAGTTATGTGCACATGTAACTTGTCCCCTATCCCATTTAACTCTATTTGACTTATTTAAGCAGATATGAAGTAGTAAGAAGGAGCCATGTTACACAAGTCATCAATGCCGTTGGGAAAGAAGGAGCTATGGACCCATAAACCCTGCATTTGCTTAAAATCATCATGTTTTATTGATAAGGTTAGTGTGGAAGAAAGGACTATGTGCCCATACCGCCTTCATCTGCTTAAAATCATCAAAGACGTTATTGTGGAAGAAGAGACTATGTACCCATAACCCCTTCATCTGCTTAAAATCATCATATTTTGTAATGCCGTCACTGTGGAAGAAGGGAATATAAGTACACATATCCCCTTCAGCCACTCAACAACGTGAAATTTTATTTTGACTTGTGCGACATAACGCCTACCCAAAACATAACCTAAAAATTTACATTATTTTTTGTCAAATGCTAGCTGTGTTTTGCTTAAAATCAAATAAAAAATGTTGTCACGGGGAAAATTAATGGTGCAAAAAGTGAAAGAAAAAGAGTTAAGGAAAAAAACTACTGAATCTAAGCCTTTAAATGAAAATTATGTAAAATCTACTATAAGTGAAGGTAAGGAATTTTTGTTATTGTTCTTAGATTAGATTAAATTAACTTAGATATTTATTGCAGAAATGAAACGAATCCAAACACAAACAGCTTCTTTTCTAAATCATGATTATGTACAATATATAGGGGAATCAAGTACGAGCATACAAAATCAACAAAAAACAGAAAACCACACTTCTTTGCTGCAAGACTATGATAACCAGGTTGTGGAAAGTCCCAGTGAAGGTATGTGTCTGTATTATAAATGTTATCAAATACCTATTTACCGTTTACTTTTAGTCTGTTCTTTGGTGCCTTTGCTAAATATGTCGTTTGACATCCCACTAACAAAAAGCAGCACTGATTTTTTGCATCAAGACTTTGATATACAGAATGTATTAGATCAAAATCGGTGTATGTATTTATATTTATTTTATCTATTATTGTCAAATAAAATACTGTCTATATTTTTTACTTTTAGTCAATTCTGTGATACTTTCGTTTGAAGAGGATAATATCGTGTGACAACGCAACCAAAAACATACCTGATCCGTTACATAAGGAGTTTGATATACAGAATGTGGCAGGTTCAAGTAAGGATAGTTATTTCTCTGAACATGATGATCATGAAGTAAAATCAATTACTGGTAGATATAAGAAATGTTTTAATTATTATAATGTACTTTTTTAGGCAAGCCATATTTGCAAGATGATAGCGACTATTCAATCTATGAATCAAGTGGTAGCGAATATCAACCTTCTGAATCGGACAATGAAGAAATCTAACCAGATGAAGAGCAAGTTGCACATTGTAATGACGCCGATAACGAAATACCAAAGACGTTGCCAAAGACCAATACAAAGCCTTCGCCAAATATCAATAAAACTTTTGACTAGTAGGGGTACAAAGAGAATTAAAATGTTCCCAATTAATGAAAAAACTTCAAAACGACGGATAAGAAATCCAAATACGTGAAAAAAAGTCAGCAGCGATTAGTAGAGAAAAGGGGGAAAGTTACTCATGTCGTACCTGTAAACGCCCTGGATGTTTATGCAGGGAAAGTTGTAGACAGAAATGTAGCACAAAGTTTGATTTAGATTCACGAAAACGTATTTTTGAAGACTTCTATGAACTGGATGTAAATGCAAAAAATGCCTTATTGTTCCGAAGTATCACACCTTTACCTGTTGTACGTGAGTGTAAAAATGCTACTAAGCATAAAACATCTTATAAATACAGCATAATTTTATCGAATCAACAAGTGTTCGTGTGCAAAACAGCCTTTTGTGCCTTGTACCAAATTAGCCGTATAAAAGAAAAACTGAAAACTGGAAAATCAGTTCCATCAAACCATAGACGAGGTGCTCATACAAACAGGCCCCATAAGGTTAGTGATGTTGTAGAACAAGCTATTATGACTCATATTAAAAAGTTTCCAACGGAGGCATTCCATTATTCACGGGAAAGCAACCCACACAAGAGGTATTTGGCTCCAAATCTTAACATGTCACTTATGTATAGATTGTATACTGCCGAATGCAAGGACAGAATCTGCCTGATAACTTTTTAGTTAAAAAATCAACATATGCACGAATTTTTTTAACTAAATTTAATTTATCATTTTCTCATCCAAAAAGTGATACCTGCAGTAAGTGTGACTTTGGAGATTCAAATTCAGAGCATACGGAAAATGTCCATCTAGGCTTTCAGTTGATGTCCAAAGATCGCGAATATGCTTTGAAAGATGAAAAGGTGTGCTACATAACTGTTGACCTACAACAAACTATGCCTTTACCAAAACTCACTACGTCCAAAGCATTTTATCTCAGGCAAATATGGTTTTACAACGTAGGCATTCACGTCGTGAAGGGCATAAATCTGCAATGCAAACCTGGACTGAAGACGTAGCCGGTAGAGGAAGTACAGAAGTTATAAGCAGCTTATGGAATTTTGTGCAAACATGTGGAAATGTAAAGGGCTAAAAACAGCAGGTCAGAATAAAAATTTTCAAATGATTTGCTTTTATCAGTTGCTGATTTTGAAAGGCATTTTTAAAGTTATTGACCACAAATTTCCAAAGGTTGGGCATACTTATTTGGACTCTGATGGAGATTTTGGTAGAGTAGAGAAAGTCCGTAGAAAATATAGTAGTATTTATACCCCATCCCAATACAGGCAACTAATTAAAACTGCTTGCACAAGAACGTCAACGGTTAATGACATGGAATCATACTTTCGTGATGTTGATAGTTTACCAAATAAAATGGGATTGATCTACAAAAAAAGAACGTATTAAATGAAAAGGTTCCTTTTAGGGATGGCATTAAATGGATTCGCATTGTTGAGTTTGGAAGTTACCTTTATAAAGAATCATACGATGAATATACACCTATGTGCCTCCTACAAATATTGAGTTCCCCAGAATTGGTCACAAAACAGGAACCATATCTGAGAAAAAAATTGCCAACATTCGTGAGCAAATACCTTTTATTTTAGAAGAACACAGAGGTTTTTATGAACACATTATTGGCATTGCAGAAGATCCCAAACAAAAAACAGCAGAAGATCGCAAACAAAAAAGGCGTCGTGCCAAACAGTTTTTCTTTTGTTCATCTTTTTTTTGTGGTTACTACTTTTATTACAGTACTTGACTCATATTTTTAAGTTTTTAATTTATTAATCACCTAGCAGTATATGAAAGAAGGGGTTATGTACATTTAAACTTAAATTTTTTACTAAAAAATTAAACAAACCAAAACATTTATACATATTAAAAAAGCATATTAACCCTTTTATTCACACAACAAATATGAATTAAACAAATGTTATTTTAAAAAAATAGCAGCCTGTCTAACTACAACTTAATTTATTAGGAAACTACTTTTTGTAACATAACTCCTACAGAGTTAATGAGCAATGGCGAGATGGCATTTGGGTAAAGACGATGTTGACGGCGGTGGGAATGGTGGAAGTTGGGCAAAGGCAAGTCGACATGGCAAAGGCGCCGGGGCCCACGCAAGGCATATATCGAGACTCTGGTCCCGGTTTCGGATGACGGGAGAAGTGGACGAAAGATACCAACGAAGACACCGGAAAACAACCACAGCGCAAGACCGGTATTTGAATTTAACCACACAAAGGACAGCTTCTCTGACTGCAGTTGAATTAAGAAATCGCCTTCAAGAGGTCCATGGGGTGGGGGTTTCATCGCAAACCGTCATAAAGCGATTGAGAGAAGTCAATTTAAGATCCTGACGACCGCTGAGGTGTCAAGCCCTTACATGGGGCAATCGCACTGTGAGACTACACTGGGCCGAGCAACGCGTGAGGTGCCAAAGTGAACAATGGAGCCAGGTGCTTTTCCTAGACGAGTCTCGTTTCGGAATCCATCCGGATTCCTGGAGAGCTCGTGTGTGGAGGGCACCTGGTCGAAAAAATCGACTCCGAGATGGGGTGACATTGCAATTGGAAGAAGAACACCTCTCGTTTTGGTGGATGGGAGTTTAAGTGCAGTTCAATATCGCGATCACATTCTGGAAAGGTTTGTCCTTCTGTTTGCACCCAAAGCGGGAGAAAACTTCATTCTCAAACAGGACAATGCCCGTCCCCGAACGGCGGGGCTTGTTAGAAATTTTTTCCAAGAGCACTATATAACGGTTTTACCATGGCTCCTGCAGAGCCCCGACATGAATCCCATTGAGCATGCATGGGACATGCTTCAAAGAAAGACTCTGTGGGATGGCACTGCCCACAACAATTAAAGGGAACTCTTTACTGCTCTTTAGCAAGCTTAAGAGATTAAAGGGTGGGAAGGTTGAAAGTGAAACATATTGTATATTAAATTCTGATTTGATTATACTTCTTATTTAGAAATTTACGTCCACAGTTTGTTGATAACTACATTTATTCTCACTACTTTAAACGAGGTCCACAGACAGCTACCTACTTCTAAAATTGGTCGATTAGGGTCGACCCTGTATCTCCCAAATGAAGCGTTTCTGAACCCATGTTTATTAGGACTTTTTTGTTTGTATTGATGAGACCTATAAGTGGGTAAAATATCCGAACACATTTTTTCTGCATGCTAGCATCAGGTGAATATGGTAGCCCAGTCCATATGTTCGAATTACGAATGATAGTCAAATGATACGACCGATTGGGTAAAAATATTCAAAAACTTCCAGACAAGACTCCTGGACCTGATCAGTGTCTCAACTTTATTGAGAGGCATAGCCACGAGCATTTGTTAACACAAAGAAGTTGTCAGAACATTAAATCAGCGAGAGCTAAAAGAACAGAAGATGAAATGACAAACTATTTTGACAACCTGAAAAGCTTAGAGTGGATGCCCTCCGAAAATATACTGATTTACGATGAATCGAATTTGTCAGACGACCCCAAATACAACAAATATATATTTAAACATGGAACAAAATACCCTGAGCGCATTCTTAATTCTCAACTCGACAAAATTAGCAATTTCAATAATGTTTGCTATCACCGGAGGTGAAGAGTCATCACTAACACCTTATGTGGTGTATAATACGAAAAGGTTGTATGACCAATGGACTGTTGGACTAAATCAAGGTAATTTGGTGCTTTTCATTGGAAGATCGGCTCAACACTATTGCCATTCCGTGGGCTCAATGAAAAAATGGTTATAATGTACTTAATGACGACAACCTCTCCTCCCATCTTAATTTAAAGATAGTTGTGGTCTGTCAAAGAGAAAACAAGATTTATCATTCTCCCACCCAGTGCCACACATCCTTGCCAACCTTTAGATGTTGGTTATTATTGTTTCACTGAAAAGAAGTTGGAAAAACTCCTTCTAAATTACAAACTTCAGAATCCCCGAAAAAAGTGTGTTAATAAATGCACATTTCCAACATTGTTAAATAAACTAGTTACATCATTATCATCAACTGACAAAAAAAATATTCACAGTGCTTTTCGGGCATGTGGGTTAATACCTCTAGATTGAGATCAAGTTCTAAAAAAGTTGACAAATTGAAAACTGTAAGTACAGATTTCTCAAAATGTAAGTGACAGATACACACTCCCACAACTTCTGGCCAAAGAAAATTTTTAAAAATGTTCAAGGTATTGCCTAGTAAATCCGTATCTCTTGAAGACTTTATGAAAGAATTAGACGTGGAAGACAAAGAAACCGAAGAAAAAATGACAATGAACATGAGGAGAAAGAAATGCCATGCACAATAGCAGATAATGAAGAAACCAAAAAGAAATAAAATCGGATCGAAACCAGAAGAGTTTGTGGTCTTTGCTTTTCCATCGCAAAAATCTGATAAAAACGTTAGGTTGGCCAGATTTTAGAAGAAATATGCGACGATGAATTTACCGTAAAATTCATGAGAAAAAGAATCATGGATATATTTATTTTTCCCCACGTAGATATTTCTATTGTCCTTGAAATGGACATCGTAAAATTACTCAGTGGTCCCACTATTTCCCCATGAGGGTATTATTATACAGGGTGAGGCACATAAAGTGTTACAGAGCAATAGCACTCAAACTATTGATCATATCCAAAAATGTTTCAGACAAAAGTTTCAGTGTTCGAGAAGGCCGTCATACTGGACCACCCTATTTTTTTATCGGTGGAGGCGGTGAAGCTACGTCAAGGTCAACTCCACTTTTTTAAATGGAACTATGTAATGTTTTTTCGATGACATTATTACCGATTTTAAGACGAATTCAGTGACCTGCAACACAAGGTCATTCTAGTCACGCAAAGTAGGAAGATAGTCGAAAAATCGAAAAATATCGGAATAATCACTCTCAAAGGATCCACTAACCTTGGTTTGGGTCTACCTACAGAAGATGCTCGAAGTGTTAACCCTCGACTTGTAAGCACTTTTTAATTCGCTGATGAAAAGACCGTCTAACTTCAGCCAACATTTTTGGTGTAATTTCGGTACATGCTTGGCGTATTCTGTCTTTCATGTCGTCAGGCGTGGTAGGTGCTACCGCCATTACGCGATCTTTGACAAAACCCCATAAAAAGTAATCTGGTGATGTTAGATCTGACGAACGAGGTGGCCAAGCTACAGGACCGCCTCGTCCTATCCACTTTTCGCCAAAAATCTCATTTATCACTTGTCTTAAACACAGAGCATAATGGGGTGGTGCACCATCGTGTTGACTCGTGTTTGTTGCACAGTTGCATTTTTCGATTTTTCGACTATTTTCATACTTTGCGTGACTAGAATGACCTTATGTTGCAGGTCGCTGAATTGGTCTTCAAATCGGTAATAATGTCATTGAAAAAAAAATACATGGTTTTATTTAAAAAAGTGGAGTTGACCTTGACGTAGCTTCAGCGCCTCCACCGATAAAAAAATAGGGTAGTCCAGTATGACGGCCTTCTCGAACACTGAAACTTTTGTCTAAAACATTTTTGGATATGATCAATAGTTTGAGTGATATTGCTCTGTAACACTTTATGTGCCTCACCCTGTATAATATTTCATAATTTTCTTTAATTTTTAGTTAACAATTTTGTGGAAATCCTGATTTAGTTCCTATTTTTATGTTTATTACGAAAGAGTTCGTGTTTAAAAACAAAATGGATTTGAAAAATTTTAAAAACATGTACCTAATGGCAAAGAAACCCCTTAATGCGTTCTACTGTACCTCAAAGGTGATTTAAAGCCAAGTGCAAAGGTAACACCTATTCAATAGTGACTGCCAAGTTTTTTAAACATTAAAAATACATATAATTTTTATATCAAATTGTATAGAAAAATTATTAAAATTACACATAGTTTCAAATTAGGTCATTGTACTGAAAAAAAGAAGAAATATTTTACAAAAACTCCAAAAAAGTGTGCTCCACGGTGTAGTTTTTTACAGAATGTCCATATAAATTCAATGAGATTGTAAGTACAATGAGAGGGAGCAAGCCTTAAAACATTGTACTAGATAAATTCAGAGAAAAAAAAACTTAAGAATTGGCAAAAAAAAAGAAGCAGGACTAGGATATGTGACAAAATGCGGAGAAGAAACAGAAAATAGAAATGGAAAGAGAATGAGCAAATTCTACATAGAAAAAAAACTAATAATAGCTAATAGCTTTACGGAGCAAACTATAGCAGATACTACACCTTCATAGCGAAGGAAAAACCCAAAAAGCATAATAGACTATATAACATATACAAATGATATGGTACATGAGATAGTACAAGTGCTATCGATCCCTGAATACGAAATCGGGTCCAATCACAGAATGGCACCTGGAAAATTACAAGCAAAAGAAGTGGAGAGAACACAAAATATAGAATATAAGATAAAAATCTACAAATTGAAACAAGACAAAATCAGAACAACGTACAAGGAAAAAATGGACAAGGAGCTTATTAACATAAAAAAACCAAAAATAAATAGGCCCTGGACGAAAGATGGGACACGCTCAAAAAAATCATGTACAATAAGGCAAAAGAAAACTGCGGGTCAATAAAACACAAACCCAAGGGAAAATGCACAGAATGGTGGTCGACAGAAATAAAATAGAAAATAAAAAAGAAAAAACAAGCATGGAAGAAGTATATAAAAACAAAGGACCCTTTGGATAAAAAAGAAAATGAAGCAAAAAATGCAGTAAGAGAAGGAAATCGATTAAGCTGGCAAAAATTCAGAACACAACTACAGGAAGATTACAGAAGTAGCAACAGACAATTTTGGAGCAGAACTAGATATATGAAGTGAAGAAAAAAACAGATATAAGCATTATCAGAAATAAAAAGAATGTGCTAGTGACCAATAAAAAAGAGATAGTCCAAACATGGAGAGAGTACTATACAGAAAAATTTAATGTTAAAGAAAAAGAAAATGTTGTCTGAAATAAGAGGGAGAAAAAGAAGAAGAAGAGGGTATAACTGATGAAGAAATGAATGAAATAGAAATGGGCGAAATAGAAAAGCATTAAGGAACATAAAAACAGGAAAAGCAGGAGAAGACGAAACATACCTGGAGATGATCAAATGGATTAGCGAAGAAGGAAAAGATGGCTACACGAAATATGTAAGAAGTCCTAGGAAGATGAAAGAATCCCAAAAGGGTGGAAGAAAAACCCCATCCTGCCAATACACAAAAAAGGTGAACACACGAACTGCGAAAATTATAGAGCAACCTGCCTTTCGACTGTAGTACACAAAGTTTATACTAGAATAATTGAAAATAGGCTCCGCAAACAAGTAGAAGGTAGATTAGAAGATGAACAGGCAGCATATAGAACAAATACACAAACCATAGATAATATAGCAATAGTACGGAATTTGATAGAAAGAGCAACCCAAACAAATGAACAGCTATACCTAACCTTCATAGACCTGAGAGCAGCCTTCGACAACATCAATAGAACAGTCATGTGGAGATGCCTAGAAGATCTGAAGATAAACAGAAAACTCGTTAGGATAATAAGTGAGGGACAAAAATCAGAAGAATTTGAACTAAAGATGAGAGTAAAACAGGGTGATAGCCTGAGCCTACTACTATTTATCATAGTAATGGATAAGCTAATAAAAATAACAAAAGAAAAATCGCAACCAACAATCATAGGATATCGAACTCTAATACCAACAAAAATACAAAATCTGAACTATGCGGACAACATAGTCCTGATCACAAAAAATCAAAGACATATGCGAAGACTAGTCAATATATGGACAAATGAGATCGAAACCCTCAAAATGAAAATCAACATAAGCAAAAGTAAAGTATTATTATTACAAACGAAAAAGATAAACAAATAAAGTGCAAGGACCAAAGGTTAGAAGTAGTATCCACATACGAATACCTAGAGACCGTGTTAACTAATGATGGAAAACTGGACCTGGAAATTGCAAAAAGGAAACAAAAAGCTACAAACATATTTTACGCCATTAACAAAACGGTATTAAGTAAAAAGAAATAGACACATAGACAAAATCACACGTTTATAATGCAGTAGTGATACCAACTATATTATATGCAAGCGAAGCCTGGACAACGTTAAAGAAACACAAGGAAATTAATGTTATTGAAATGAAGTATCTAAGCAAAATGGCAAGGAAAACAAAATATGACATAATAAGAAATGAAGTAATCAGAAACATGACAAGTCAAGAATCAATAACAACAAAAATGGAAAATAGACAGCTGAATTGGTATGGCCACATTGTTCGAATGGAATCAGAAAACATGGTAAAAAAGGTAATAGAATCAGGAAGAGATATAAGAAAAAAAAGGCACACCAGGCTAGACAAAATACAAGAGATAGGAAAAAACAGAGGAAAACAAATCTACGAGATGAAGATTATGGCACAAGATCGGAATAGATTGAAAAAATGAATAAGAAAGTACAAGACAGCATAACAAATCCGACGCTGAAATAGGCATAAATATTACAGCGAAGAAGAAGAAGAAACTTTAGAAACTCTCCAATTTTATATTTTTTGTCGAAATTATTTAGATTTAACTAGATTACAAAGTTATTCTTTGTTGTTTTCATAAAAATTAATCTTTAGGAAAATTAGGCAGCCAATTTTTTTTCTTCTTTATACATTTATTTAACGTTTCATCAGCTTAGCTGACTTCTTCAGAAATACACAATATATTAGTATATAATAAGCTAAAAACGAAAATAAGTTTTAGGTTAGATAGTTAAAACAATGCATACTTATTCTTACCTCATGTAATATCAACTGCAATTTTTTTGGATTATACTGTTATAAATGGTTAAAATTAATAATTCTTACAATATCGATTGGAAAGATATTTAAAATGAATGTAGAAATTAAAATTTGTAAAATGTCAGATGTCAATTTTGAAATCTAAACATTTGTGAAGGATATCTTGATTAAAAAATTTATTTCTATTGTATGGGATATCTTGATATCAATAATAATTTTTTTTTAAATTAATTATTATATACCTAAGATTATTTAGAGAAGGTTATAGTAAATAGAATGAAGATTATCTATGTCAGTTTTGTAATTAATACAATTTGGATTTTTTTTATTTCAATCATTTCATATATAAGGCATTTTTGTAGAATATTTTCTTTTTGCAATATTGTAGGCGAGTCAAAATTAAAATTATGATAATTATCAACTGCATGGTCAGAGAGAGCAGTATTTGGTTTATTTGGGCTTAACATTTTTGTTTTTATAGAATTTCTATGTTGAGTTATTCTTTTTTTTAAGATTTTGTTTCGTTTGTCCTATATATTTAGCATCGCAATTATTACAATTAATTTGGTAAACAATATTTGATTCAGATTGAATTTTGGTTTTATCTTTTAGATTGTTAAAAAAATGATTTCCTATTGTATTGTAATTTTTAAAAGAGATATTAAAATTGTTTTTGTTTGTTAATATTTTACTTAAACGTAGTGACAGTTTTTGGTATATATGGTATTGAAATGTAAATTGGATTTTTAATGTCTTGGTTATTATTAAACTCTTGTCCTAAACAGTTAGGGTATAAATTGATAGTTGAATTAATATTATTTGTGTTACTATTTTTAAATTTATTTATTCTTTTTTTAATGTTGGTGTTAATGAAGTCAATAGACTAATTATTTTTTAATATTTTCTTAATTTTTATGATATCATTATGTAATTTAGGTAAACCATAAATTTTTGGTAGTAGTCCATTATGAGTTATTAATCTTTTATAAGTGTTATTGTCTATACAGTGTGGTCCATTAAGTGTGCAACAAATGGGAAATTTTTTTATTAGTTGTACAATCGAAATTTAAATATTGCCAAAAGTTAGTGCATGTTCGATAACCATATCAGATGCCCTTAGAATGGCTTCAAGTCAAACAATATACAGGGCAGGACAAAAAATATGAAATTAGTTCAAGAACAAAGTTACCTTATTTAAAAAAATATAGCAAAATTTTACCGAGAAAAGTTGTTTAGAATTAAAAGTTATGCTCAAATACAAAGTCACGGCCTCCTATTCGAATTTTGATTCTTTTTTGCAAAATTTTGTATTACCCCCGTATGATACATATTTTTATTATTTTGATTTCATATGTATTTAAAGTAGCCACAACCACATCCCTTTTAAATAACTTTTAGCAACTTGAAGCGTATTTGTAAAATTTACTTGGATTTATATTTTTTTAGGTAAGCGTCCACTTCATGTTTGTTGCAACGATATTTAACAGAACTTTAGAATTTCGCAAATATTCTTTTTAACAAGGCAAATGCTTTACTAATAATAATTTACATATATGAAAAACTCTTAATAAAATCAGAATAATAAAAATATGGATCATACGGGGATAATACAAAATTTTACAAAAAAAGAATAAAAATTCGAATAGGAGGCCGTGACTTTGTATTTGAGCATAACTTTTGATTCTAAACAACTTTTCTCCATAAAATTTTGCTATATTTTTTGAAATAAGGTAACTTTATTCTTGAACGAATTACATATTTTTTGTCCTGCCCTGTATATTGTTTGACTTGAAGCGATTCTAAGGGCATTTGATATGGTTATCAAACATGCACTAACTTTTAGCGGTATTTAAATTTCGGTTTTACAACTAATAAAAAAATGTCCCATTTGTTGCACACTTAATGGACCACACTGTATAATTATTGTCAATCCAATATTTTAAAGTTTTGTTATTAAATTTTGAAGTTTGTTGGTAGGTTCTTTATTTTCTTTACTATAAGTTTCTGTCATTTAAAAGATTCATCATTTTATTGATGTAATCATTATTGTTAATTAAAACTGTAGTTTCTGTTTTATCAGCGTTTGTTATTAGTATATCATTATTATTTTTCAAAAATGTTTTAGTGTTATTCACTTTATGTAAAAAAAAATATTTTGTATATTTTCTTATGAATTTAATAAGTTATTTTTATTTTGGTGGTTAGTAAAAATTTAACTATCTAACCTAAAACTCATTTTCGTTTTTAGCTTATTATATACTAATATATTGTGTATTTCTCAAGAAGTCAGCTAAGCTGATGAAACGTTAAATAAATGTATAAAGAAGAAAAAAAAATGGCTGCCTAATTTTCCTAAAGACATATAGTTATTTACAATACCCAGCTGTAATAACAAACATAATCAAAATTAATATTGTTTTTATACAGCCAGGCCTGGACAGCTATTTAATTTGAATTAGTTGTTGGTCTCTTCTCTAACAACACCGACTGATTATCATCAGCATTCATAATTCATGATTCATTAATCGGAAATTACTCTGACTTAAAATAAACTTTATTTTGACTGACGCAAGTAGCCATCAGAAAATACTAATGTTTTTTATCTGTAATGATAAATTTTAAATTTCCCTCCATGCAAGATGTAAACTATGAACATTTAAAATTACAAACTAATGTGCTGCCAACAAATAAGTGCTATCAATATAAATCGAACGTCTCGCCTAGTCCCAAAATGGCTATATATTATTTTGTTTCCAATTTTAATAGACACAAAAATGCAAAAAATACATACTCTTCACGCTGTCTAAAATTGCATTTATTTCTCTGGCAAACTCACCCATGATTTGATTTCCATGGCAACGTGAAAAGACATCACAAACATGCACGCTGTGGTCGCTGTGGTCCCAAACTCCCATATGTCGACTTCCGAATCCGTGTAGGCAGCGACACAAATGAAAAATATCGCTATACTCTGATACAGAGCGTCGGCAAGCGTTAGCCAAAAGGAATAGGAACGATACACCTTCCCCAACCGGCCCTTCCTGTACAAATACGGCTTCTGGCGTAGCAGGTCCTCGGGGCTATCTTGGTCGTAAACACCTGCATGTGTATTTCAATATAGTGGGAGAACTATTGCTGGTGATGACTATTTCTTACCAATTGCTAGAGGTGGAAGCGAAGTGAACAGTAAATTGTACAACATAAGATACATCTGATCGATCATAACAGCACCGGAAAAACCACAGTAGAGTTGATACCAAAATATTAGGAACACGAACGCCTGAAAATTGTTTTCATAAAATATTACTGGTATAAAATTAAAGCAATATGTTTACAGATTTATTGAGTGTTAATGAATAGTCTGTTAGTGTGTACTACCAAATCAAGGCTCTACTATATAAAAAAACAATATAACCACTAATCATTACTTACAGCATTTTTATAAAAGAAGTACAGCACCATCCGAGATAACCTATCGTAGCTCCAATGGCCGTGCACCAGCAAAAATCTCTCGAGATACTTAAACCTAGACAAGGCAAAATCGGCAGCCATAACAGCCTGCATTCCCTCCTGCCCAGAGATGCCGATGCCCACATCGGCAGTCTGGATCATGGAGACGTCGTTAGCACCGTCGCCAATGGCAAGCGTTCGCATCTTCAGCTCCTCCTTCACCACCTTAACAATGTAAGCCTTCTGCAGCGGCGTCGCGCGGCAGCAGAGCACGGAGCTGCAGTACGTCGTCAGCCTCAAAAATGGCAGGGTTAAGTTGGAGCGCTTATCTAAAATGTACGTCAGCGTTTTTCCATCCACGACTAAGGCTCTGCTCCGTCCCTTCTGGCCGCTTCTCGCTGCTCTGTGATGTGGCGCCATACTGCCAGCAGATATATGGCTTCTGCCAACACTGACATCGCCAAAATCACTATCACTGTGCTGCTCAATGTCCGATAAATAAAACATTATGCTGTTCTCGGCAGCGTCTCTGGATCGCGCCATGATTTTCAGGACCTCCATCTGCGAGGAGAAAAGCTTGGCGGAATAGGCGATGTTTATCGCTGTTTCTGGTTTATCACCTGTAAGGAAGGTTATATATGTTAATAAAAAAATGATACCATATTTGGTTAACTTTAAAGCAAGTTATAGAAGAATATAACAAAGATATAGCTAGATGTGTTGCTCACTTGTGGTTTTAACGCCAAAGTAAGCAAAAAAAGGAGCAACAAAAAAGTGTATGAAAAGAAGTAATAACTGTAAAAAATGCTAAAGAAAATATGCTGATTGAACTGGACACAGCAAAGTGCTGATAAGCACACTAAGAATAAAACTGACTTTGCATCATTAAATAAATAAAGTAAATAGCTAAAGGTCTCACAGTCTGAAACCACTTTAAAAGACAGAAAAATATACAAGGCCGTATTAAACACAGTAGAAACAGTTCTACTAAAAAAATACCAGCAGAGCCGAAGAAGCAGAAAACTTCACACAAGATCATCTATAAGTGACAGCAAAAGTAAAAACGGATTCATAATAGGAAAACAAGAAGGAAAGAAAATAGTAGTGGTGAAATAACAACATTCAAGCAAAAACATGAAGAACAAGACCAAATTACGGGGGAAATAAGATATATATATATAAACAAATAATAAAGATATTATCAATTAAGAACAAAGCACCGCACCAGCCTTATTAATAAGTGGCCCTCGGGCCAGCCACGGAGACTAGTGCGTGCACCACGCCGCATTTTGGAATTGTCACAATATTGTTTTCATAGGGCAGCTCGACCCACGGACAGTTTTAGGGCGTGATTAATGACGCCGGTGACCCCATAGGTCAAGAAATCTACACCACCGAAGGGCTGAATTCGTCTGAAGGCTAACATATATAGAAAAAGACTTAACCCAAGAAGAACAAAGGATCCACGTAGCAATTATAAACACTACCCAGGGAAGAAAAGACAAAAGAAAAAGACCCGAATGGAATACAGACAAATAGAAATCAACAATATCAAATACGAATGGCCCGCAAAGGAGGAAACCTGAAAAGAAAAGACCAGGCTCCAAAAAATGACAAAAAGATATGAAGATGAAAATCACTATGGAAAATAAAATTAATAGGAAAGATGAAAAGGATGGAGATATGGCAACAAACACAGGCACAACCAAACAAGATAACACAAAAACGAACAGACTAATGAAGAAGGACAAGAAAAAGAACAAAGATGAAAGAGAAAGAACTAGTGGAAAAAATGAAGCAAACAAATTTTTTCTAATTGCAGAAACAAAAAAGAGAGCAAGAAGTAGATAGAATACTTATATAAGGGATATTGGCTAATATGGTCTGGGGTAGAGGAAAAAGAAAGAACGAAAAAAGAAGTAGGACTAATAATAGCACCAAACAGAATGATGGACATACAGTGTTGTTAATGAAAAAAATGTTTTTTCAAACAAAATCGTTATTTAAAAAAAACATATGGAGCTGTTGGGTTTTCTTTTCACTTTATGGTGTTTTTTTCAGTTCTCAGCAGCCCTTTTTTGAATAACACTAAAATACACCACAGATAAATATACATACTAGTGAACAATGACGTTTATTCAAAGATGAGAGCCCTTAAGTAAAAAGAAAATAGTGTCGATATTTAACTGTACTAATTACTTGTAGTGCAATCGCGAAAAAAACATTTGGTTTTTGAAAAAAACACTGATATTTAATTTGAAAAACAACTTTTCTGAAAAAAATAGTTTTTTTACAACTCTATGGAGATGATTAAAGAAAAATATGTAAATAAAAGAATACTGACGGTAGAAATTAATAAGAAATGAGGAAATATGGACATTAATAACAGCATATGGTGAAAATGATGATACAATTAAAGAACAAACATGCAAGAGCAAATAGATGAAGGAAGAGAAAATGTAAATGGAACACTATTAAAAATCTTTGCCTAAAAATCTATGTAAGTAAATATTCTTCGAGTTTGTAAATCGCGATTTAAGCAGTTTTTAATTCCTTATAGATTAAATTTCCTTAGGTTAGGTTAGGTAAGGTTAAGTTAAGTTAGGTTTGCATATAGGGGCAGATGGTGCGGAACTATATTTTTCCAAAAATCTCTCTCTACCCAAGAATGTTGCACGTGGCGAAGAGCCAGACCCTCAGTGAGGTTTGCTGTGGGCCCTTCAAGATGCAAAACAGGAAGTATCTAGAGAAATAAACCTACGGCTACGATCTAGCAATGGAAATGGATCCTGGCAGTACGAATAAAATGCACATAACCAGCTATGAATATGGAAGACAATAAGGTATACCGAACAAAGGTTTGCATTCCCCCAGTTCCGGTTGGTATGTATGATGAGCAAGCAGGCCAGAGTCGACCATCAGTCAGCAACTGCATGGAAAAAATAATAGTATACCCGGTGGAAGACCACGCAGAAATACTACAAACAGCTACTGAAGAGGCTGTAGGCTGTCGGGCCATGAACCTTTCAGTTTCAAATTTTTATCCCTTCAAAAAAAGGGACTCGATATGGAGGTCGCCGGTAAAACTAAATATCGTACCGAATAAAACAAAGACAGCAAAAAATTGAAGAAACACAACTAGTTGAAATGGAAAAGCAGCTCTGATAACCATACACTGATAGAAACTACATCTCTAGTATTGCTTACTGAAGCTGACCAAACCCGGCAAGCAAAGAAAGAACGAATGGACAAGACAGCTACCCCACAGAGTCAGGAGGAACACAATAGATAACATAAACATAAAGCTTTTAAAAAACTGTTAAAGGGATTAAGAAAAATACTTTAGCTGTACAGAAGACCGTTGAAGACAGCTGCAAGCCAAAAAAGAAATTTAAAGAATCTGCTGAGTGCCTTATCATGTATACCATCCAACAGTTTGGCTATATAAGACTATAGAGTTATATTGTAAGGCTAATAAAAATAGAGCAAAAGACGGAGTAAATCACAATCAATGAGAATGGGAATTCAAGAGAAATTGGTACGCAGATGGAGAATAGGTTACAAAAGACAGCAAAGGGTGAAAGGTTAAGTTTTTGTCGGACACTAGTGACATGAAGTGGTGTGATGAAGTCGGCTGTAAAATGACACTGGCTATTGGTAAGCCAATCAAGTGTAAAGAAGAATATGACAGAATGCTTTATATCAATACAAGGGACACCGTAAGAAGGCATTGATGAACAAACAGACAATTGTCTAATCAAAGAAGAAGAAGAAGAAAAAGACAAAGAAAAAACTTCCTGAACAAATGTCAGAGATAGAAAAAGTCTTGGCGAGTCTACATGAAGGAAGGATTACCTACATAACGGATACTAGCATAATAAGAAACATAGACCAGAATCATAAAAGACTTATACACTCCTTAGGCAGTTGGGATGATAATAACAACGGCCAAAGAGATAGGGAGACATGGTTAAAGCTCCCTAAAGAAAAGGCTCACTAAAACAGAATCAGAAAAAATGGTAGTGGCAATGGTGAAGGAGAAGGATGCCGAAGTGACTAGGAAGATGCTAGAACTTATCTTCGGAGATGTACAAATAGAGTTCGAAATACATCAAACACCACAGAAATATAATGAGATAGTACATATAGATGGAGGTTGGAGGATGTAAAGGAAAAAGAGTGAAGTTAAAAGTGATTGAATTGATACCTAACAGTAAAAAAAGGGATACCCTATACATAGATGCTGAAAACACTGAGGAGAAGGGATCGATGAGATGGAAATTCAGATCGAAAAGATAGTGAAATCGCAAAATGAATCAGGTAAACTTAAAAAAACGTAAGGAGAAAGCAGCTAACATATTTAAGAACTCGGCTAAACAACTACTGGGAAATGGCGTTCTGAAAACAGAAATAACAAGGGCCTCATAAGAAAACAATTATTAGAAAGTTAGGCCCAATGACAACCACAGAAGAAGTAGTTACAACTACAAGAAAGGCCCTACCTGAAAGTATAGATTTAACCCGCGGGTAGCGACACAAAGCCTGAGAGTGAATGTAGCCAAGGCTTTGATAAAGAAGTAAAAAATAAGAATTGGCTAGTTGAACTGCGAAATTGATGATTTATTAAAATCTGCTGTTATAAATGTCAAAGATTTGGACATAAAGGGGATTCCTGCAATCTACAAAGGATATCACTGATGGAAATGTGCTTAAGATGTGGTAAGGAGGACGGACACTGTGTAAAGGAGTGTTCAAACGAACCACATTGCTATGAACGTGATGTATATGGACATCAAGCAGCCACTATGGCATGCCCTGCATATATGTAGTAAGGGAGTTAGATATGCAAAGAATGCAAGATATAAAAACGAAAATGCAAGTACATCAAAGAAGGCGAGAGACAAACAGATGATGAGTGTCCCAAATAGCCAAAATAATGAAAAACCTCAAATTTATACAGACAAATCTTACCAGAAGTAGAGCAACCATGACCCTACTTGCACAAATAACGCAAGATCACAAAATTGAAGTGGCAGTAATAGCTGAACCAAATAAGAACGGAGTAAGGAACAGATCATGGTGGGTGAGTAAAACAGAAAATGTGGCAATGAAGGTGTACGGTCCAATTAGAAAAACGATAAATGAGTGTGGAGAAGGTGAAGGATATGCGTGGATTAAACTGAAGGATTTGACCATCTATGGATGTTACATCTTACCGAATATACTGATACCAGACTCTAAAAGAAAACTGGAGGAGCTGAGAAGTAGTACGAGAGGGAGGGAAAGTTACTGTAAGATAGTAGTTTGCAGAGACTTTAACGCAATGTCGCAGGCTTGGTAGTCAATGCTGGTAGACAAAAGAGGTCAACGGAATAGTTGGCCCAAGACAGACAAGAAGTGACAAACGTAAGAGGCAAACCTACGTTCATAACAGGTGCATCCATATCACATATTAACATAATCTTCTGCATGGAAAACATTATGTAGAACATAGCAATCAAAGGAAGCAATGTCAGAATAAAAAGAGTTTGAAGAAAACTAACACTGCAAAGGAACTGGATAGTAAAGGGGCGAAGAAGTCATAGAAGTGGTGTGCGATAACACTTTCCAAAAAAAGGCAGAGATGGCAGGTAGAAGGATATCAAATTACTAGTGGCATGATAGGATTGCGGAAATGCAGAGAATGCAAAGAGAATACGCAACCTTACGAGAAAACCTTAAAACGGAAATAGCTATGGCCAAAGACACTGTCTAAGCAGGCTGAAGAACAAGTTTGGAGAATAAGAGAAAAAATAGAAGAAGCGAAGAGATTATTTCCAACGGATAGAGTACGACTGGAACCAAATACTCTGAAGAAAGATGAACGACAATGGGCCAACCCAGATTCCCTTACGAAGAAAGACATTAGGTAAGTCGCCAATAAACTAAAAAATAACAAGGCAGTCGACACAGACTGCATACTTGTTGGGGTCGTAAAAATGATTCAGACAGAAAATGTCCTAAAATTTGAAAAGTGGTTAGACTTACCCTAATACAGAAACCAAAAAATTATGACTGAGTAAGACAAGCTTATAGGCCACTCTGTATATTAAACTCTATGTTAATGTTGGAAAAGTACTTACCCTATGAATGAATTTGGGCCGAGCTTAAAAGAAGATGTTATAAACTTAATGAAAGGCAATTTGGCTTTACAAAAAAGAAGTCTACAATAGATGCAATGAGCCTTGTAAGAAAAATGACCAAAGATCGAGGGACTTGTGTCTTCTCACGATTGATATCGAAAATGCATTTAATAATGCTCCCCAACTCGGCATCTTAAGGGAACTAATCGAGTAAAGAGTACCGGACTACTTAGTGAATAAAATCGGCGATTACTTTACGAAGTGATAATGTCGGAAGAACTGGCAATGAAAATTACTAAAGGAGTTCCCCAAGGATCAGTGCTGGGACTGCTGGTTTGGAACATCTATTAACGACATTCTAGAGATACCTTTGCCACAATGTGTTACATGTGTGGAATATGGGAATGACGTCGCTATTGTTACTAGAAGTAGGACGGAAGAGGAGCTTAAAACCAAAATAAATACGGCCCTAAAAAGACTTAATGAATGGATGAAGTCGAAAGATATGAAACTCGCCAGTAACAAGACAGAAACAGTTACGCTAGTAACAAGACTATACAAAAATTGCAACCGTGGCAGCCCTAAAATGCTTGAGTGTCGTGTTAAATAAAAACTGCCGAACGGCAAACCATGTCCACTACATTGCAAACAAGGCTGAAAAAGTGGCGAGGCAACTACGCAGATTAATGCGTAACAATGGAGATGCAAGCCCCAGAAAAATCAAGATTTTAGCGGCAGTAATAAATATACTCTATAATTCTTTACGGCACTCGTATATGAGAAGAGATCATCAAGATTAAGAAATACCGTAAAATATTGCAAGGCGTACAATGATGAGTCATGATAAGAATAGGATGTCCTTACAGAACAGTCTCTACCAAGGCTTTGCAAATGGTGACGGGCACCTTACCCATTGATTTGTTGATAGAAGAACGTATAATCATCCATGATACAGATGATGCCACGAATAATAAGGAGCTGACATGATGGTAAAACGGCTGAGAAGATGGGTGGAACACCAAATGCCAGCAGGCTGAATCAAGCCTAATTATAGTGTCGACAAATAGAAAAGCTACAAGTATAAATTACCACTTAAGTAACACAATGCCTTATGGGACATATGTTACACGTCATACCTGCCTAAGATTGGCATGGAAGACCTGTCAATGGTGGTGCTGTGACGAGGACAACCAGAGCACATAATCTTCAGAATAGGGAAGAGAAAGACTGAGAATAAAACTTGCAAACGGAGAAGGAAATTGACTCACATAATTTAATTGATCTGATGATGAACAGCAAAGAAAAGCGAGACGTAATAATGTTGTAATATCTGGATAAAGTTATGAAATATAAAGAAGTGGAGGAGAGAACCAGAAAAGCAGAAGCAAAGTCTAAAGCAATGAAGGTAAAGTGCAGTGATAATGAATTGTTAGATAGTTAAATGTAACAGACAGCCAAAAAGCGAGAAGTCCACTTCAATTAGCCATCATAAGCACTGGCGATGACTTCATAAAAAACAGTTATGTTAAGTTAGGTTATGTTAGATTAGGTTAGTTTGGGTTGGGTTGGGATATATAAAAATTGGCAAGAAAATGAGGCTGCAAACGTTATGTGGTGTCCCACAGGGGTCTGTCCTAGGCCCACTGCTGTGGAACGTTTATTCCAATAAGGTCACTAATACAAAAATGTCGGTGGAGTAGAAGCTGCATGCTTTGCAGACGATACGGCGCTAATCATCAGCAATAAAACAAAACTAATCATCAGCAATAATACAAAAGAAGGATTAACAATATAAACAAATACAGCAATAGAAATTCTGGAAGAAACCATAAAACGGCTACAACTAGCTCCACAAAAAACGGAAGTCGTAATACCGAAACCTTAAAACGATAACAATCAGACTAGGCAGCATGCCAATAGATATCAAAGATAAAATAAAACATTTCGGGGTAACATTCGAAAGAAACTGTGGAATGGGGGAACATGCGAAAGCAACGGCAGCAAAAGTAGAAAAAGTCGTCTAATGTCGAACACAGATAGACCCAAAGCCAGCACACGACGGGTACTAAATGCAGTGGTCAACTCTACAATACTGTATGCCGCACCCATCTGGAGAAAAGCAGTGGCAGTACAGATTATAGCTAGGGTTACACCTATAGAAAAGCATGTAAGAGCATACAACAGAGATGGTAGAAACAAGAACGAAATCAAACAAGAGACGGAGGACAGACGGTGCACAAGATGGAGACAAAACAACAGAAAAGCAAACTGGACCAACAGACTCATTAAAGATATTAGGGCCTTACACACTACGAAATTTGGGGAGGTTTTATATCACCTTACACAAGTACTGGGCAGTCACGGAAGCTTCAGTGAATATCTCAAACGCTTTAAGAGAAAGCGACGAATTTTCGTATTGTAACAACCAAGATACCGTTGAGCATAAGGTCTTTTGGCGTGAAAAATGGAATGAAGTGTGAGCTGAGGCAGAAAGGAAAGATTTAACTGTTGATAACATTATTGGGACGATGTTGGAAACAGAAGAAAACTGGAAAACCATAAAGCACATGATAGACTCAATAATGAAGATAACGGAGCAAGATGAGAGATATGCAGAAACAGCCCATGAATAATTGATGTCATAAGTCCCAGTAATACCTATCAACTTGAAGAAATTTTTAAGATAGTGCCACGTTGACTCACCAGGGAAACGAGAGGAGTTTTTAGTTAGTAAAAATCTGACAATACCCAGAAACACAGTGTCTTTCAAAGATCTTGGTTAAAAAAAAAGATTAAGTTGAGTTAGACTAGGATAAAAAATACAAAACATGTAACAGCGGCTTATCAAAGAATATAAGGCCATCTATACAATATTTTTTCTTACAAAGTTTTTCTTTTATATCAAAAAGTGACAAAACCAAAATAGAAAATTATCGATCTCACACATGACAAATGTGTGTAAACGGTTAACTGTAATATATCATAGAAAAAGAAATAAGCTTGATATGCACCAAACATCAGGACGGGTAGGTTTTCATAAATACTATGGAGCTGTAGACCATCCTCTATATAATAAAGGACAACGATCCAGACGTGTGTCTCCGTCACGAAAATTGCAGACGCGATGTCCCTGATTGAGTGAATGCGGGTTACGGTAGCAGCGGCATTTGCGTTTGCATGCATTTCGCCGTCGCCTCGATTTCGCCGTGTTTTCTGAGATTGTGTAACAAGTGTGTAACAGAACGGAATGGCCCAACTTAATAGGCCTAAAAATGGTGGTAAATTGAATAGGATAGACCGCGCAATAGCGCACGCAGCTCCGTTTATATACAAATGGTTGGAAAAAGTAATATTAAACTGGCGATGGCATTGACTTTGACAGTGTAGAACAATAGGCTGTAATGGATGCTCCAAAGCACACAAAAACAGATAGTAAATAGATACAGCTAGTCGAGAACTTATACGAAGAAAGCATGTTGACATTATCTCACCGAAATTGTTTACAGCAGCAGTGAACGATAATTTTTAAAATACTGTACTGTAAAAACGTAGGAATTAGCATTGATGAGAGAGAGAGATATTATCACATCTTCAATATGCTAAAGATATAGTGCTGTTTGCAAGTAATTACGGTGAACTGAACAAAATGATATAATAAAGGCATAAGGCTTCTAAGTGAGTTGGACTGAAATTAAATTTAAATAAAACTAAACTAATGACAAATTGTTAAACACGAAATCGTCGTATTATCACTGACAACCAGATTGAAAAATTGCAAGAATATACATATCACTATGGATGAAGAAACTTAGTATTACAATTGGATTAGCCTTGGAACGCTTTTGGTAAATTAAAACAACTCTCGGCATCAAAAATACCACAAAGCCTAAAAATTGGAGTTCTGCAACAGTACATATTGCCCGCCTAACAGACTATCCATGCATTACTAACACAGCTACATCAATAGCAAAACTAAAATCACAGTGACAGGGCATAATGGAAGATGGCAGGTAAAATAAAACACTAATGCTGTGAAGGTGGCGACCATGTATAAAGCGAAGAAGTGTGTAGCATCCAAAGACAAGAATGTAAATAGTAGGAAAGAGATGAATATAAGAAACTGGAACAAGTGAAGGTTAATGGGAGAGATCTATACCCAACAGTAAACATTATAAGGGCTAAAAAGAGACAAAAAATTACCTGTAAGTACCCATACCACAATCCCTGACGCTAGTAACGCGGCCAGCGTTTCTGGAACCCCTTCCTGTAGACGATCTTCTATGCCGGTAGCACCTAACAGCATTAAATTCTTCTCTAAATTAGCGTAACTTTCCTGAATTTTCTTCTCGCGGTTCTCATGCAGTAGTTCATACTCTTGATGCTTAGCAAACCATTCGGAATATTCAGCTGAACTAAGTACCCGTTTAGCCATAACTAGCACCCTCAGTCCTTTGCTAGCATAACTGTTCAACTGCTGTTGCGTTCGGTTTATGATTTGCTTTTGTTCAGAGTCATCTTCAACCGGTGCCAGATTGGAAAACACCGCACTATCAGCCCCTTTACAATACACAATAATCTCTTGCGTGCGTGGATGCTTAAGAATTATAGACATACACTTCCGAAAGGAATCAAAAGGAAGAACGTGTAGTATCTCGTAGTCCATCATACCTTCTCCAGGAAGATCCACCACAACCGACGTAGGTGTGCGTTTAAGTAACCTACAATTGTAACTATAAGCTGCATCGACCAATGCAAGCTCATCTGGGCTTTCAGCCTCAAATATGGGCTTTGTATCGTAGGATGATTGAAGAGATTGACTCATCTTAGCCTTCTGCTCATCCGTTAAATTACTACTGCTACCATTACGTTTATTTCCTAAAAAGGGCAGTGATGGAATGTTTAGCAGCTTTGGTTTAAAACTAGTTTTTATTGTAGCTTGTTGAGCAGCATCCTCAGTTGTCGGGGACGCGTCGGCAGAAGTGATAGGAGACAAAGATGGCACGTGTGGTGATCGGCGAGGATCGTTATATAAATGGGAGTTGAGGGGTGGAGACGGAGTCACTGACCTAGATTCTTCTAATCGTGCATACCTATCGTTTGTGGAACGGGGTTGGCCATTTGAACTATCTACAGTCATACAATCTATTTCATTTAACCTACTGCAGCTCGATTTTCCAAAAATACTCGCTGCAGGTTCTATAACTCCACTAGCATTCATGAGATCACAGTGAGGACGGTGCGAACACACAACAGTGTTGCACACAGCTAATAACAAAAGAAATTCTTGTATTCGGGCAGCGTGTCTTTGTTGCGCTGTATAACCGTGTTCTGTTAGGTGACCTTCTAAGTTCAAGTCTTCTACTAATTTAGGGTTGACTACTACAGTTAGAGCTGCACCAGGTTTGCATGTTTTTCCCTCGTTTTCCAACTCGGGATGATTGTATTCTATCCCCGCAATGGTACAGCGTCGAAAAATCATTCTGTTTTCAGTCAATGTGCCAGTCTTATCTGAAAAAATGTACTGTACTTGTCCTAATTCTTCTGTAATATTTAAGGCCCGACATTCTACTCTTTTATCGGTTTCTGGGTCATACAGATCTACATTATTGTGGATATGGTACACCTGGATTATTTTACACATTTCCAATGTGACGTATAATGATAGCGGTATCATGATCTGAAAACAAAATGAAATAATGTACACAAAACCTTTTCATTGGGGATCGACCAATATAAAACGTTTTACTTTAGCAATGTTTCAAATATTTGTTTTAGGTTATGTCCATACAATAAGATCAGAATTAATGAGAATTTGTTACCCTTGAGAAATCAGCGATTTCCCAACTTATAGAGAGTCAAAGAATATTACAATGAATGGATTGTACAAAATAACAACCACCATTTTGCAATTTTATATACCTATTTTAAGGCTTCATTCCCAGGGTGGGTCCTAACGGGTCCAGCAAAAATAAATTCTATAATTTTTTCATTTGTTTCTGTACAGAAATTCTGAAATCTTAAAATGCAAGAGTCAACTGCATTAAATTCAAATCAATGTTATACAGTCCGGGAAAGTATGTATGTTTGCATTATCGAGGCTTGAAAAATAATAAATATTTTTCGATATTAGCATTCTTAAACCAAATTTTTTTTTTAAATTATTCCCCTTCTCTCGCCACTAAATAGAGGTTTTTTTACAATTTAGTTCACTCGACAATTTTTTTTAAATACTAAAAATTAGTGATGCTATAGAGATAAAATAATTCTTAATCTCGTCTTGATATTCGGGATCAAGAGTCACATTTTTTTAATTTGATATAGCATATTTTTGATTTCGTCAACTTTTCAACAGAATTTTAAAAACCCGCACAATTGGCCTCTCCTCTTTAAAGAGACTGCGATATTAACACTCCATATGGTTGCCAAAACAAATGTGGTGGAAGCATGGCTACGCGTAGCGTCCATAAATCTCCCCACGAAAGGCCTACAAAAGCGGCGCAGGCGATCATAAAAAGTTTGAAGTTTGAAAACGCCAGGCTGTGCAGCAGCCTAAATCAGCGGGTAACTAATTTTGGATGTTACGCTACGCGTAAAATGAGTAATTACTGTCGCGAGTGATGAATTACATTCGCGACTCCATTGTAAAAGGATCGCAATTTAAAACTCGGCAACATTACGCCATCTGCGAACTGCAGGTAAGCGCTCAATTCTTTTGGCAACAAAGACCCACTGCGCGAAATAGGGGCGGACGAGAAAGGGAATCACTGTAGGTTCGGCGCTAAAGTTTTGTGGCCGTTGCAGTCTGTAGGAATCGAACCCACATATTTTAGTCTGGAAGCTGAACCTCTACTTTTGAGACAGCTTCACTGTGCACATTGCACATATTTAAAATTCGAGAATCGAAAATGAGAAATTACGTTCGGAAATTTTCGAATTCGAGATCAAAAATCAACTTTTGGCAATTTTCAATATCGAGACCGAGTAAAATATCGTCTTATATCGTGATTATCTATAAATACAGATCGATCCCCACTTCCCATCAACATACAATTGCTCAAAAACTTACTTGTAAAATAATAATATAAGTCCAAAAAGCAAGAAAGGCATCAGAAGTATCGGAGGAGCCTTCAGTTTTGTATGGTTCCTTAAGCCCGTAGTAGGCTTGCAACCACAGTTTACATCCGATGGCACCAATTACGCACAGGAGGATAAGCACCAGGACACACCAAATGACATCTTGATTCATCTGGCGTTCTAACGTCGATCGCTTGTATCGTGGTCCTCCGTTATTAAGCATCGCCTTTGTTTCATGGCCTATATGGAAAAATAGGTTAATGAGATTCTGATGATACATAATTTCCATTATTAGTTAGTACATCATTTAGTTTCAAAATTTGAACAAACTGCTGGAAGTCTACGCAAATACTTTGTGTTCATGGCGACGCGACGTGGTATAGTCGATTAGGTATTTTCACTTTTGTATTTTAAAAACTCATAATTTTATTGTTTATTTGTTTTGAGAAATGATATAATCTAATAGAATACCACTCGACTCCTTTCGATTTTTCCTTTTTTCTCGAACAAAATTAGTACGCATTGCTTTTGAAAGTCGGGATAGTAATCGTATTTGAAAAAAATCATTAGTCGTACTGCGCTCGTGATAATTTTAATCAGCAATACAATTATCACTTATATATTACATACAACAATGCCCATACCTGCATACACAACAATGCCCTCTATGTAATCCGTGTTCTTAAGTAAGCACTCTCTAAGCAGCAAATTTTCTGTTCCCACTGGTTCCCTCGCTCCCGTTGGATGCACCATAGCACCATGAAACCTGTAGATCTTCGTTGTTGGTGCATCGACTTCAATGTGGCTACGAAATTTACTAGGCTCGAACAGGTCTTGCTGCAAACAAAAAAATGTAAGTCAATTAAGTGATTACCCTAAAGTGCTTAATTTAACAAATACTCGGGTTAAACAAAATATTCAACGCTTGGTAATTATTTCGTTAATTTAAATGAGTACCCAACAAGGCCAAACGGGTATAATTAGATTCATTTGTTAATGCGAATAATGTGGAATACCTTGACACATTCCAAGATGAAATAACTATTTTCTGCTGCAATTTTACCACAAATGAAATAAATTTTAAAACAATACCTAAATGTACGAAAAACAAATATGAAAACACAAATATAATTTCTTGTAAAACAAAATGAAAAAAGCACTTAATCACGAGCTATTGCTGATTTAGCGGGAACTCGGAAACTATCAAATTAGCACTGACTATGACAAATAATCGGGTACCTACCTATCTGTAACAGTGTCGTTTTTCTAATGCTATATTAAAATGATTACAGATAGATATAGCCGCCCGATACACAAATCTTAAGAATTTTATCAAAATATAACTATTCCCCCTTGGTCCCTCTATCAACAACTTCATTTAAAATATTCATCGACGAAACATTGAAAAATGAAAATGTAAGTGAGAAAATAAGAATACAACTAAAAGAAGACACACTATATAGATTAGATGATCAAGTAACAATCGTCCTGAATGAAGATGATGCAAAACTACATATTCCCAATTGCAGAAGAACATGCAAAGGATAATTCTCAACTCACAAAAACTTATACGCGAGTGTGATGAATATATACATCTAACAGATAAGCTAACCAAGGAAAGTTGAAGTATGAAACAAATACAAAAATGAATAAAAAAAATCAAAGAAACTGATAGGATCTTTGAACAGCATCATATAGAACAAGAAACTGATAGGATCTTTGAACAGCATCATATAGAACAGACACGTAACTAAGAAAATATAGGAACTTATGATAAAAAACGTAGTCTTTTATGGATCTGAAACCTAGCAATTGGCTAAGAAGGATATACAACAAATAAAAGCCCCAAATGTGAATGCGATGAAAGGACCAGCAAGAATATCGAAGCTGTAAGTGTTCAGAAAGAAGCGCATACGACAAGTAACAAAAAAGAGGAAACTATTATAGACCTGTAGTGGGCACAAACTGCCATGCACGGCGGCAATAAATAACCCCCGCGAAACGGGCAAATTGCGCGAGTGATTGACAACTGACCAGCTCTGAAAACGCAATATGAAGAGGGTAGCGAATGTTTCACAAGCTCTAAAGACGCAGTGTGAGAAAGCGCGGCAATTAACGTAAACCACTAGAAATTAAACGGCTCACAGAACTGCAAGTGAGTCAAACGCGGGCCGCAGGGAATCCCTGCTAACCAGACGGACTACTACCTAAAAAGCGTCGGCACCAATGACTTCGTTGGTGCAATTCCTGACCGCCCCGCTAGACGAGTCAGGGAACCATAAATCCCTTCACTGACGCAAAACCCTTGAGAACACAATGGCCGTTAGTACGCCCGAACACGGCGCTTCAACCCATTCGGGCAGACGAGTCGCGAGGGGATCATAAATCCTCCGTTGGCGCAATAGGACAGATGTAAATAGATACATAATCGGGACAAGAACCCGAAGTGTGCTTTATAAGTCGCCTATCGAGCTTTAACTGGACGCCCGAGATTTCACTTTTAGCACGTTTATAAATAATCGCGTAAAATATATAATTGTGTCTTATTTGTGCATTGATTTGTATATGTCAAAAGCAATTAAATGTTAATAAAGTGTTGTTGATATCCACTCACAATGTATTTATTATTTCTATTTACGTGAAGGAAACAACAACCAAAGATCAATTAGAAAGAAAAGAATTAATTTGGTATGGCCATGTTAGAAGGATGATAGCCGAGAGAATGCCCAGGAAAGGAATGGAATTGGTGCCAAAGGAAAGATAGCGCAGGAAAGCGCAAGATGAGCTGCCAGAACAGAATAATGAACATAATTGAAAAAAAAAACTCAGGAAGAGATACAGGCAAATAAGGGAGAATGGAGAAGTTTCGAAATCGAAGAAAGATGACTAAGAAAACCCTAAGCAAAGAGAATATTTACACGGTATTTGTAAGAGATGCAAATTGTACAATATTTCTGAATTTGCATAAAAATTATGCAATATGTAAACACGTTATATTTTAAAAATTAGAATATTTTGTTCAAGCAATAAAGTGTGGTTTTATAAAACAACTGTAAATAATAAACGTTGCAAAATATGTGTGGAGAAATATCCGAGTCAAAAATAGAACAGATTAGTTTGTAAACCCGAAAATTTATGAGCTGCTTGAAAGCGGCACAGCGACAAAATTAAAACGGGGTATACATATTTACAAATTACAAAACACGATTTGAATTGATTGAGCTGGCTGGCACTCCGGATGATTCACAACTCGTATTCAGAAAACTACAAAGATAAAGAAAAACGAATGTGCTGTACCTTTTGCTATACAGCTTGATTCATCCAAAACAAATTCCAATATAACGATTGTAGGTTTAGAAATGTGCATCTTTAGATTTTGGTCTGCAGCTTGATTCATTGAAAATACCAATGTAACGATTTTACTCAGAAATATGCATACGTAACAAGGTATAGTCCACTCATAAATGGACTTTCGACTAAAGTCATTTAAACCTATGTAAATAGAATCGGATAATATGGACTCGCTTATAATCGAATTTTGCGTCTAATGGACTAAAAATTCGAGAAAAGTCCATCATACCCGAACCGAATTGAGTCGACGGAGCAAGTAAAGTGACTTTTTCAGGCGATATCTTAAAATATTTTCCAACCTTACAATAATTTCGATGTAAATGAAGTTCTAAATTAATTAAGCAAAATACAAATTGTTTTAAACGGCATGTAACTTGAAGTCATTCGAAGAAAAAATATCGAATTTGAGGAAAGGCATCAGTGTAATGCTATATTATTAATGTAGATTGTTGTTAAAATTGAGGCCTACCATTGTTGTAGTTGTTCTGTATTTGTAGAATACGGCACAACCACACGTCTCTGCTCTACGAAACACAAGTAGGTAATATCGAGCCAAAAGCACAATCTAACAACAAAATACATATAACGTAAATTCAGTTTTACACTCAATCGTCAAATTTGTACCACCCCACCCCAAACGTGAAATACCACAGTGCATGAACTGTCAGCGCTTTGGTCACACAAAAAAGTACTGCCGTAGAAATCTACTATGGGTCAATGCACCAAAAACCACGCCCCATCCCAGTGCCCTACAAAAGCTCGCACTAACGACGCCGACGTGAAATGCGTCAACTGTGGGGAAAATCACCGCGCTAATTATAAAGGGTGTAGAAACTGTAGGGCATACAAGATATAAGTTCAAAAAATAAAATTTCCAGCCGTAAGAGAGAAGAAATTATTCGTGCTAACGCAATTAACTCAAAACTTTAATTCAGCACTACGGCAGCCTGGATATATATATAGATTGTCTGTAGGTACTGTGTATACACGGCAACTAGACAAACAAACCGTCTCTGTATCTACTTACCGTGTGTACCTAGTATCTGCTCACAATCTGTATAATGTTTGAAGCTTTCGCGGTGACTCAAATTATTCTCGTTAACATAGAATTTCGGCTTAGACCGCGTCTTTGTGGATGAACACACAGCATTCTCTGGCTTAATGTGCGTTACACCTTATGAACTCGAGCAAGAATGTACGCGATAACAATGCTCTTTGGTAGCTCGTGTTGTTTGAGTACTTTGAGAACGAGAATACTTAGGCAGATTTGGCTTTGTTACTGTTTGTGCACCCATATTGACTAACGTTTCGCAAGACCTTGTAGCTTGCATAATCAGAGTGAAAGTTGCACTAAGAACTGAAGGTAGGTAGGTAGGTTCAGCGTCATTTCAATTCCTCCAACTGGAGGCGAGCTGCTATAGCGAGCTTGTGTCTCTATAGAGAGAAGGGAGGGGTAGAGAATGGACGATAGGCCAGGAAAGGTGAAGAAGTGCTGTCCCGGCATTCGCCTCAGAGAAGGTACTTTGTTAACTCAGGAAAACCACCTAAAAACCTGAATCACAGCAGACTGCCAGGGGTATCGAACCCGCGACCTCCCGAATGCTAAGCAGACGTGCTAACCACTACTCTACAAAGCTCGGTAAGAGCTGAATGTCGATGTGAAGCTATTTATAGTTCTCTGTGCCAGGCGTTCGGGACAACGTAACGTTGATGGGTCGTTCAAGTGCAGCGTAATCCGTGGGGCGTGGCTGTATGACGTACAGTAGTTGTCAGGAGTCCATGTTTTACTAAGCTTAAAACCATCTTCACTGTTTATATTACGTTATTCCTCCTTTTTGTTAAACATTTTACTGATTATTTGTACTAGACTGTAAGAATTTTTTGTGTTGCTCGAACTAAATATAAATATATTATTTTGCAACTCACAATTTCATTTTGTTTTCAACTTAGGAAAATCAAATTCAGATAAGATGGACACTCGGCTATAATGGACTAATATTGACTGTATCTGAAGTCCGTTATAAGCGAGTTCTACTGTATTATAACTACAATGTTAAATATTTACTACTTTTGAGATAAAAATTAAAGTCCCATTAACATCTTCGAAAATATTAAACTTTAGAAAACGCACCACTTCAATTACTAAGCAGAGATGTATTCACAGAAGATGAGTAAAAACGTTGTTGCTAAACACGCCTGTCGTAAGTCATAAGACGGTCTCTTCTTGTGTCACTTTAAACCTTCCTTCTCGGCTAGGTGGTGCACCTAATTTTCTGATCCCTTTCCATTCTTCCCTCTGCACCACCCAATCTTGAAAATATCTTCTGTCTTTATCGATTATTTGAATCGGTTCCTGGCTGCTCCTTACGCAAGAAGAAGGGATTTTCTGATGCTTAGCTGCCTCGTACCATTTTGGTCTTACAATGGTCCATTGTCCGTGGAGTAGTGTCCAGGCTCGGAGGTCAAGTTTGGGATTTCCTCTGTTATTGAAATGGTCTTGTCACATTACGCAGAAGGTTCGATCGCAACCAAATTTCTAACCCGAACTCCGGGCCTGGACATTCTACTCGACGGACAATGGGCCATTGTAATCCCAAATTGGTACGAAGCAGCTAAGGATCATAACAAAAAGAACATGAATACTCAGACTTGCTTTACTCTAAGCTCTGGCTACTTCCCAAGCCTATTAACATCAAAATAAACATAAATTGCGTCTCCAGATATTTCAGCGTGCTTACTCTAAGCAAGATGAGAGCTTTGGTCAGCGTCCAAAGCCTATTAACACTAAGTAAACATACATTACGTATTACGAATCCAGTCTGCTTACTTTGGGTTTTCAGGAGGACCTGGTCAGTTCCCAGATTCAGCTTCGATCACTTTAATCACCTATAGAGCATTGACCAGACTCCACAGTATTAATCTCGATTAATCGTCCATTATTGTGAAATACTTTGGCAATTGCGTAAATTTCAAATCGCGCAGTTAAGACTTACGCGTTTTATGTAATAAGCATTGTATTCGTAATCATCGCATATATTGAACTTTTTTTCAAATGTGTTCCTGTATATGTTATTGCGTGTTCTTATAATAATAAAAAATATGTTATCATTATCTACATCGGTTATGCTTTATTAAACCTACAAGTAACCCTGCACCGATTCAACGTAAACTCTTTACACTGTAACAATACAGTTTGTGTGATTGTCGTTAGATGGCGCTGCAGGAAGTAAACCGGATCGTAGATGATGCAAATCCGATCGGTTAATAAGGACGCATTTTCAGTGGCTTTTGAAGTATATGATTGATTAATTTCAAATCAAGTCTTAGCAAATATTGAAACATAGTACAAGTCGTGAAGCGGAGTTATATAAAATCATATGGGAAAATAATCTGTACTTCTGCAAACTATTATCCAATTTTTTTAACTTTAATTTCTTTATAGTTCCACGGATACATCAAAATCAATATTGAAAATTAAAAAGCTAATCTAATTTTCGACTATTCTGGTCTAGTTTTACACTGTATGTCAAAATGTATGCAGATATCAAGGGTGATTACAGCAATTTTATCGTAAATACCAACCAAAAATTTCCTACACTAAATTTTGCTCCCAGCAGACTGGAAAGTATCTTCTGTTTATACGTTCAGACACTATTACTATTGTTTTGGGTAGGCACGTGGCTCCAGAATTATCGTAAACAAATATTGATTAGAATATTTAAAACTGATAACTCAGCACTCGCTGCTATAATACCAAGGTGGTTGAAATTTGTAAATGCTTTATTCCTACACAAAATATTCCCAACAACCTGAATTTTTATCGTGCAGAATTTTTACGACTAGATATAAAATGTGAAAATACTCTAACGAGTGAATAATTTTTATGTGCAATAACATTTTATAGCTTATTGTTATCCTCACGTGGTCTATATATGTTCACGATAATTTTAACAGTCACATTTGTGTGACCAACGTGGCTAATTGCTCCACTTTCAGCAAAATAAAATTCCGATATTAGTTTTCTCCCGACTGTGCATTCTATAGCATTTTTCATTAAACGAACTTCAAGAATGCCAAAAATAAACATCGTCTAGATGTTGTTAACTCCTTCGCATTCTTTCAAATTCAAATTACAAACAGCTGTTCGTGCTTTTTTCTATCCGGTTAGTAACTAATATTTATCAGTGCTGGTCACATCGGTATTGATAACGGTAATGAATTTCTCGTCATAAAAACGCAGACAAAAGCAATACTACCTACAAGCACCCACATTGCTACACTAAAATATGCCATAATCAATTGCCAAATACAGTAATTCTTGCTGCATGGGTCAATAAATAATCAGGTAAATTGCAGAGAGATAATGGAAGCAGTTATCTATTCCATTGACCGTTTTACATTCAAAGGAATATTTTAAAAATTAACGTTGTTTATTGGTACTCTAGTAAACAAATAAACTTTAATTATTGACGTTTCATGTTTCCATCCTAAAAATATTCAAAATACAAAGTTATTTAATTTATTCTTTCAAAATCAAATGCTTTCCTATCAAAAGCTTCTACCGTTTCCGTTTCTAATGGCAACTTCCTTGGCCATTGCAGAAGTCCGTTTTATGAATGAAAGATTTTACAGAGGAAAACGTTATTTTAAGCTGTGAGGAAATTTCCTATGATTGTGTACGCAACGACAACTGAGGCGGCAAATGGGGCTATTTCCTGAAATTGTATTATTTCAGTTTCATGACACTATCAAGATTAAAACTAGTTGCTTAGGATGTTTCCGCTATGAAATACACTGCGGAGAAGCACTATATTTCTAGGTGTTCAAGGCTACAATGTCGCACACTTATCTATGGTCTTACATCAGGTTAAAGAACTTTTACCGCTATTTACAAACAAAAATAAACATTTCAAAATTAAACACTTCAAAATTAACTATGAAAACCTTACAGCCATGCATCATATCAGTAAATCGATAAAGCGATTAGTACAAATCGTCAGCAATATGTTTAATTGTGTTTATTGCAGGCTACGCTGAAAACAAACCACTCACATGAAATAGATATTATCTTGATTTAAAATCACTTCCTAGTACATTTTTCGTTGTTTAAGTACGTAATGTTTACATTTGTTAAAAACCTACACTATCTTTGTAAAAGTCCATTTACCTAACTTGTTTCAAATTACCAATTTTTATTATACTGAATATCTACTAATTGGCCCTCATAGTTGTAATCCAATCCACTAACCCTGTTCTACTACATATAAAGAACATTTTATAGAATATGAACCCGTGCAAGCTCAAAATCCCAATCGCGGGGCTGCAAGAGCAAAATAGCCTTTTGCAAATTTATTCTATTCTTACAGTATTGAGTGTCAAGTGTCAGTCGGAAGTATTGTGACGTGGGTCTTGTGTCAACGAAAATTTGATACAAATTTTAAAATTTCATTACTGTTTCCTTTTTTCGAAAATTCTATCAGTTTCAAGTTGTAAACCGCTTCTTTAAATCTCTATTTAAAAAAATTAGCTTGTTGAACATTTATATAGGTACTTACTTTGAACAACTTAGGGAACATTTCCACAGCTATTAAACGTATCCTTCTTGAAGTATATAAAGATAAGAATAATATCTAATCCGAACTTATTAGTTATTGCACGCCTTATGTTTTGAAAAATTGACCTGGAACTTACTTAAATGGCGTCAGGTCGAATTATCTGATCGTCAATTCTAGGAAAACGTTGTATATAAAATATGTAATCTCAAAAATACTAGGGACTACATGCATTTTTAGAACTAATATTTAACAACTGACACAACCGATATATGTACAAATTCTTGTACGCGCAATACATACGTAGTCTATAGAAATATTATTTAAAGAGAAACGATAATGGAGGAATTAACTTTTCCAAGTTTACAAGAAGACAAATATTTCTTCAACATTTATGTTCTGAATTTAATTGTTCGGAAGAAAATTTTAAAAACTTTTACCTTAATGTTACATATTTTGTTTATACAACTATAACAATATCGTACTTACGGTAGATTACAAATTATTTCTGTGTTTCTCATAAAAGCTTTTATATAAATCCATTTCATAGTACTCCGTCATAGATCAGCCCACAACTGAATAATAAAAAGGTACATTTCTGAAAATTAATATTAATAATGTTGATCTTCCTTTTCCTGTGGTTTACTACAGGCTATTTTGATCGCCAATCTGGTATCGGTCCATATTTCGATATTTACTGAAACGTATACACCACACTCCCACGACTGTTTTTGTGCATACGGTGGGTATTGAAGAAGCTATTATTCTATATTTTAAAAAAAACTCAAATTTTACAGTCATAGCAATTCGTACATTCTTATATAGATATGACCACTGGATGTTAACTAGTGATGGGCTTATTCGAATGAAAAATAACCGGTTATCCGGTTATTGAAATAACCTATGTAACTCGGTTTTCGTTCCAAGTATTCGAATGAAAAATAACCTCATCCTGATATGTACGTACTACGTGCCATATCTCAGCGACCTGCGAGTGATCGAAATTCTGTAAATAATACGTCATTCATCACTCATAAGCATAAGCAAGGCTGATTGCATTGAAAACACCATTTGGGGGTCTCGATCTACAGTTTTCTCCCTTGCTTCCTTGCCAGCTGAGGCTCGTGGTCAATCCGTCGTCATATGATATGAACATAAATCAATTTTTTGCCGTCTTTAACCCGGCCGATCGATAAACATAAACGTTTTACCACTGTTTTTTATTGCGCTTAGCAAGCACTCCCGCATATTTCTTTCTTTTCTACACTTAATAAATACCTCTTAATTTCCAATACATAACACATAATGTACATATTATGTTTTGGTTATAGATCGGAAGAATGTAGGAGTAAAACTCATACAAATACAATATATTATTAATTATTATTATATTATTATAAATCGCCAGCAATCGAAAACAATAAAGATGTATCCAGATATATTTCATTCATATCCACAATTACTTATTGCAGAAACTCCTTAGATATCAAATAAAAATCATTTATACAATTATTATAATTAACTGAGTTCCTCTGCTATCTGCAAGTTACGATGCCGATGCAGATGACGCTGAACCGCGTAACCGGCAAACCGGCGAAATCGAAACGAATCGAGAGCCAAAATGTATTCGAATGATTATTCAAATAATCATTCGGTTATTAATATCATTTGAATGCAAATAATTCGGTTATGAAAATTGTCCGGTTATGCCCATCGTTAACGTAACAAAAAAAATCTGTAAAAGGCTTTACCCAGAACTTCCCTCGCCCGAATTAGATCAATTTGCAAATTTAAAAAAATGTATCCCGCTGGGGTTTGCACCTGCATAGCGATCGTAACCGCATCTCCGCAGCGGATGTAACTGCATCGCAATTCCAACTGCGCCATCAAGCCTTACAGAAATAGGTGGCGCCTCTCTTGAACAGAGGGATCTTATTGTGAAACGTTTTTATTCTTTTGTGACATTATCCTGTATCGGTTGAGTCTTATTTTCGGCAAATGTAAAGCCTGACCTATGTGAAAGTTATTACTTCGTTCTATTTCAAAATTAACCCAAAACTAAACAAAATTTTAGTTTTTTAAGGTGCTCACCCTGTATATATTTGTATGAAATTGTACCGGTTTCATGCGAGGTAGATATATAATATGTATGCAAAATATAGTCTTCCTCCGACAATCATCTAGGGACCTTGAAACGTAAACATCTGAAGAAATCTCGAAAGGTGATTTTTCGTGATTACAAAATACTTCCTTCGTCGTTCAGACGAGGGAAGTAACTAGAAAAATAGAAGCACAGATAAGACCACAAAAATGAAGAAATAATCAGAAACTACCTTTTAACAGTTTTAATTTCAATAGAGAAATTAAACGTTACCATCAAAACCGGTTCGTTTAATCAGAATAGATGACACACGTATTCCAATAACGATCTAGAATTCCAGACTACCTACAGACCACCTGGTGTAAGAAATATAGAACAGAGAAATCGCTGGAAATATAAATTTCTGTGAAGTTGGAATAAACCACTGGGTTTATTATTAATGATGTTGACGATGATGATAAAAAAAGTAAGTAAGCATGTTACAAATAGAAAAAGTTTCTTTTAATCTGTACAATTACGCGTTGCTAGATTACGGTGAATTCCATCTGAAAATTCAAGTTCTTCTGGAGAAGAACGTTTCAAAAAAAGAATTTGTGCAAGGTAAACTGCTCTGTAAAATCATCAAGCACCATCCAGTTACAACTGACATGTGAATAAACATTAATCAGTTTCCTGGCCGACTTTTTCAAAATTCAATGTAATTAACGTAAATCCTTGTGAATGAAATTATTTTCTACATAATATAAATTGTTATGGGCAATTTTTCAATAGCCTTTAAACACTAAAAACCATCTACATTTTACACTAAAGCAATTTCGATTGAAAATTAAAACAAGCTTTTAATGCAACAAATTAGAAAATCTAGTTTTAATTCTTGTTAAGGGCTCTGTTGTTTATAAATTATTGCCATCTGTTGTCATCAAAACATATTTTTAAGAAATTTCCACATCTACGAACCTACAGTGAAAATTACGTTATAAACATTATTATATGTGTGTTCCATTTCTCATCCATGTATCTTTGTTATTAATTCATTTTTATTTATTGGCATGTCAAAAGGCGTCCCTCACAGGAGATCGAAACCCTAAGCACTACAGCAACATGGCCACCACGTGCAGAAAACCACAGGCCTAAAAAAGCAGCGCAGGAAATCGTAAAAGTGAAAACTTTCGATTAACAGGCTGTCAATCTTAAATCAGCGGGTGGCTCACTTTGGGCGCGACGCTACGCGTAAATTATGGACTGCCGTTATAAAATAGATAAAAAGTATCACAAGTGACGAATTGCACCCGCGGATGCAATATAAGAGCACTCAATTTTAAACTCAATCTCAGGGGCCTAATGCAAGCTGCGAACAGCATAATAAATTCCTCTTGCTGATACAAAACGCTGTGGCAAAAGGTCAGCAACACTTACACGGACCAGCTATCCGGCTTCGAAAAGAGGGTAATAAAGCAATTCATAGGCATAGAAACTGCGCACAAAACGTAATGATACTTTCCAGAAAGCGAACAGTTTATTTGTATTTTTTACAAAAGAACCTTGAAATATGTTGCATATAAAAACTTTGTATTTGAACTGTAAATTTGAATTGATTTTGAAATTTGTTGTTAGTTGGCGAAGGTCTACAACGTAGCACACAGATAATTCGCTAGTATTTCACCACCCTGTATAAGGACAGATAGGGAATCACCAGGATCCATTCAGTGTCATTCAGTCTACAGCGTCATTTAAATCCAATATCCCATGTCTACGATCCGTCTAGCATATTCGAGCAAACGTCAGTAACAAGTGAATTCGTTCACAGAGTTCTATATAAATACAAGAGAGCGTTAAACTGTTGGCACAATAGTTGCACACTATATATGTCTATTTTGTATATTGCTCTACATTTATGTATGTGTGAATATTGTAGCAACTTCAATGATATAACAAACACATAGTTCAGTAAATTATTGCGTACCTATTAAATTAATAAAAATGGAGATTCAAACACTCAACAAAATAATCTTTAAAAATCCAAAGTTTTAAGTTTTAGGTAACCTTCGCAAAGAAGCGTTACAACCAAGGTTGGTAACATATTTGTTCGCAGAACCATAATGGTTTTTTAAGCCTATAGTCCGGAACGTTAGCTCTAAATTGTTCATACTATATTACCAATTTTAAATAGTAGCAATGGGTCACTGATAAGTCTTCTGCCCGACAAAGTAGACAGACTAAACAACTTTAGCTTCGAATCGTAATTGAAGAGATCCCGTTGTCGATTTTAAACTTATATATTAGTCAATATCCTCTGAACACGCTTTATCTGATCTATGTAAATGTTATAGAATAAATACCAAACAGAGCCACAAAGTTCAAGCGAATTCATAACAAGCAAGGCTATACTACAAAAGTTTAAACGATGAAAGGGTTTTATAAAATTTTCATATTCTACAGATGATACCGTTAATTTGTTGGCGAGTGTTACAGATTTAGAAATTTAGAAATCGCCTATGTACAACAAATATTGACTATATAATGTTTTAATATCATATGTAGTGTGTCCCCAAAAAAATTTTTACAATTTTATCTTCCCGCGAGGTCCTCGACACCGAAAGGTAAAAAAGGCTATAGATTATGAATGAATGAATGAATGGATGAATTTTAATGTTTTAGGATTGCGCCTTGCTTGGTCTGAAGAGAATTTTAAGAATATTTACAGTTTTTGAAAACACAAGTTGGCCTTGTGAAGCGAAAACTATTTTCTTTTCAACTACCCTTTCTGTTCGTGATACGGTAAAGTTTTAGCAAGAAAGGTTGTTCAGAATGATAAATTATGGCCCTATACAAAATTTCAGAAAGATCTACCTACTTAAATTAAACCGTTCAAATTTTATTTATTAAAAATGACGGTTTGATTTAAGTAGGTGAATTTTTGTATGGGGCTATAATTTCCCATTCTGAACAACTCTTCTTAGTAAAATTATGCCGTATTATAAACAAAAAGGGTAGTTTACCTGAAAAGATTTTTTTTTTATTATCAAAAGTAATGGTTTAATCTAAAGAGAAGTAGATCTTACTAACATTTTGTATAGGGCCATAATTTATCAATCTGAACAACTTTTCTTGGAAAAACTTTGCTGTATCATGAATAAAAAAGGTAGTTAACCTAAATAGAGAACAGATTTTTCACATTTTTTATTGCAGACTTAATTTCTCTAATAACTCTGCTTAAAATTGTTTTCAGACCAAGCAGGGCGGAATCCCAAAACATTAAAATAAAATTGTAATTTTTTTTGTCGATTATACCTATAGTGAATTCAATCCGGGGACACACTGTATAAAGAGATTAAACAAAGAAAGGCACAAATGACTACCACATGGAACGCCAAAAGTAACCCCTAAAAATTTAGATTAATAACCAATAATAACAGATGCCTGAAATCTATTTCAAAGGTAGGAACAGATCCAACTCAGAATTGTTCATGAATGCCAAAGTAGTATAATTCATTGATAAGGATTGCACGATCATTTTTGTAGAACGCTTTATATTGTCGGACAATATTATCTTTATAGGCCAGTCACCGCAGACACAAAAATCGCGTTTATGGAATAAAGCATATATCAACGTATATATTTTTAAATCTGGGATCTTGTTTAAATTACCGTCCAATATCTAAACTTGGTGTCTCCTCAAAACATATTTGAGGTTAATAGTCATTTAAAACATCGTAGGTCGCAAAAAATTGCAGTCCTGATTTTTTGGGATGTTGTTAGGATATATACCAATAGTGTAAAACCAAGTTTGCAGCTTCGAAAGACCTGTGCTAACTGCGTGGTGCTCGAAAAACCTTTTTTTATTCGGACTTTTTTCAGTTTTTGCTTATTTCCTCTAAACGGTGCGTCCTACGGAAAAAGTCGTTCGGTACACTTCTAACGTATCATAATCTTATTTACTTGTGTTTTCCATTTGAGAGGTGATATTACTCTTCGTTGTCTTCCTTGTGGTGTCCAGTGTAATATATTCTTCGGCCACCTTTCTTCTGGCATTCTCTCCGCATGTCCATACCATTTTAAAGTTCTGTTGTCAACTTCCTAGTGATTGATGATTATATTCCCATTTCCTGCCATATTCACGAAAGCATTGTACAAAGTATAGTTTTATATAACGGAGAAACGTGGCCTATTACTACAAAAGCTAGGGACAAAATAAGAACTACAGAATTAGATTTCCTGAGGAGAAGCTTGCAGATTACGAAAGAGGATAAATGACGCACGGAAAAAATATGAATAATTACTTAATTTCCGAAACATAGCACTTTTCGGATTTCACTTTTCGGATTTTGATAATTTCGAAAAACTCCATTTCCTAAATAAGTAAAAATCACTCGGTATATATGATATGGGCTGAATAGGTGTTTTGACAAGCACGAATTATTGACGTAAAAAGGTTTTTTTGAAAAATAATAGTAATTTATTATACAAGACGATAAAGTTAAATTTTATCCACGAGTGAATCGTTTAACGTCGAGACGAAGTCGAGACGGTAATGATTCAAGAGTGGATAGAAATAACTTTATCGTCGTGTATTATACAATATTTTTTTCTATAGCAAGAACTTTAACAATTTCAAAAGAAATAATGACATTTCAAAATGTCAGTAGCTAGATTGGGTTGCTACGATAATACGAAGCTGTCATATTTAATTTAAACAAAAGTTAGAAAATTAAATTACTTTATCTATCCTTGATGTTAAAGTGCTACTTTATCTACCCTTGCTGTTAAAGTAAAACTTGACCTTTTGTTTTGAGTTGATAAAAGCACACTTTAACATGTGCTATAGAAAAAAAAATATTTTTTTTCCCATATTATGCCGACTTTTGGCGGACACTATATAACAATAAATTAAATTTATAAATGTAATGTCATTTACATAACATTCTAAAGGTGTAACTGATATTCTGCTCGGAAGACAGCTAAAACTACAATTTTGAACTTTTTGGGAAAAATAGCAAATTTTTGAAACGCTCTATCTCGAGATCTATTGGACCTACGAAGCTTCTGTTAAACTTATATTGTAGAAATTTTTTCCTGCTTTAAAAGTGTACAGAACGACTTTTTCCGTACGAAGCACCTTTTAGAGGAAATAAGCCAAAAACTGAAAAAAGTCCAAATAAAAAACTGTTTTTCGAGCACCATGCAGTTAGCACAGGTCTTTCGAAGCTGCAAACTTGGTTTTACACTATTGGTATATATCCTAACAACATCCCAAAAAATCAGGACTGTGCAATTTTTTGCGACCTACGATGTTTTAAATGACTATTAACCTCAAATATGTTTTGAGGAGACACCAAGTTTAGATATTGGACGGTAAATTAAACAAGATCCCAGATTTAACAATTTATACGTTGATATATGCTTTATTCCATAAAGTAGAGAAAACTCTCATTTGTAGATTTATTGGCAGTGAAATTAATATGTTTTACAGATCATAGTGTTGTCAATGATCTAACGGTTTCTATACATACAGATGAAAAGTAAACAGTGAATAATTCACAGATCTATCCATTTTTTGTCTAAATAACGAAAGCATTTTGCGTAAATATATTGAAAGAAAAATGATTATATACATCTTCAAAGCGTCATTGAATTCATACGAATAACGGAATTCTAGCATCTTTCCAATTTCCAAAGTCCTTTTCAATGCTTTTTTAACGGTACATCTAAGAAACGAAAATTGCCTTCCACTTGATGTACTATTTACGCTTTCTATTAACTAACGCTATTGTGGCGAGTATCAAATGAGGAATAACGTTATTACCTATTGAACTGATCAGTATACAGTTAGAAATCCTTTTAAAATAAATGTTTCTTGGTTGTGAGTTCAGACCTGTTTTTTTATTGTAAAACACTAGCCTCTTCCGATCCAAATGCAAAAATTGAACAAATATTAGTCCTCGCTTGCAATTAAATCAAAAATGCAAATGCCTGTTTATTAAAGAATTTCATTTTGATTAACTTACACAAAATTTAAAAAAAATTAAATTAAATTAAATTTTTTAAACCTGCAATTTGGCATTTTGTTAACAACTTTTTACTTTCTTTTACTTCGTAAAGTATAGTAATCATGAGTTTTTACGAAGTCGGGATTTTTGCAGAAATATCCGTTTTCGTGTCTTCTGGTTCAGAAAAAGTGGTTTTGGAAGTTGTTTCTCTGTGATTCCGTCTGTATCCTCTACAGCCCAGACGGTTTCACTAATCGGCCTCAAAACTGTATATCTTCGTTTTTAGTATAAATTCGGGGAGCCCGACGATTTTTTTGTTAAAATCGCGTAACCGGAAGTTGTCCTTCACTCTTATAATTTTCCTCGTTTTCCGAGAAAATTTTATAATTATTTGATAAAAATTAAAATTTATAGAACAAAACCATGTCTACAAATTTTGTTTCAGCCGTTTTTTTTTGTAAGAGAACAGTTTTTGGAAAAATCTAAAAATTAGATTCATTATTTACTGCTCATTACGATAGGCCCATATAAAACAGTTTTATTTGAGGTTTAAAAACCTTGATTTTAAAGACGTGCACAACTTTGGGATAACTTCTCAAACACATGAAGTAACATGGATGCGTAGATGTAAAACGGAAATGTAATTTAGTATTTAAAAAAATTACATTAAACATTTTTCAACGAAAATTTGATTAGAGCTTTTAGTGTTAGCATCTTTTTTTCAAAAAATATTCCAATAAAACAACACCTGTTTTTTCGCGAAAGTGACAAATATCGTGTGAGTATATTTAAGCAACGAGGCGAAGCGTAGCGAAGCCGAGTGACTTGAAACACAACCGTATTATACACTTTCGAGCGAATTATATATACTATCTTTCCCACGACCACAAAAACACACATTTTTGCAATTTAACCAATGACAGATTTAGTGACAACTGACAGGGTCAGTACTTCAGTAGATTGCCAGTAGTTTTTAGGCTAGAATAACATTTTCTCAAGAATTTTGAGGTTAAAATAACATATTTATCACACTGTGTAACTGTGACTTGTGCATTATTTTTCTATAAACACATTCGTTATGATAACGACCAGATAAATGATATTGTAATTTTTCGTGGCTACTTGACTGTACTGCCACTTTCGTATGTAGGCCTGGAAAAAATAGATAATTATACACAGCCACACAGATGGTCCAACACACAGACTAGGCATACAGTTTTTTTAATTTACTGACGAAAAATAATGTTTTGCGCTGTTATTTGTTGTCCAGATGTCGGAAACAACACTGAAAAAGGATAAAAACAAGATGCAGGATCTAGTTAGAGTGTTAACCAATAAAAGATCTATGGCAAATCAAGATTTTCTAGACCTGCTACGAACCCACGCAAACAATGTCGTGCAGGATGCAGTTGATAAGGTAAGTTGTAAGTGACTTTATGCAACGATCTAGTGAACAAATATGTACTCTTCAAAACAGTAATACCGTCCTTTTAGAGGAAAACGCAAAAATAACAGCTAGGGTTGAGCAGCTGGACCAATATTCCCGTAGAAATTGTGTTCGTACCTTTGACATTCAAGAAATGACAAATTAAAATCTTGATATGGTTTTAAAGTTATTTAATAATAATTTGATGCAAAATATCCAATTAGCAAATATTGACCGTGTGCATCGAATACAGCCACGATTACCTTCAACGTCTGTATCAAGCGATATCCGTTCAAAAAAACCACGTCCAGTGATATTCAAGTTCACAAGTTATCGGGGCAGAAGAGCTGTGTGACAAGATAAGAAGAAGCTAAAAGGAACGGGCATCGTCATTCGTGAGGACTTGCCGCAAATTCTATCAGAACTATGAAGAAAGGCTGTTGAAAATTTAGCTATAGTAATGTTAGGACATTTAATGAAACTATTTTTATTAAATATAATAATAAAACTCATGCGGTTTTCAAATTAGTTACTTAAACTCCTTTTCTGTACATTATTTTTTGTTTTATTAATGGATGAGGAGTACCACTGATGCACTTTTAAAGATTAAATTTTATTTACCTTGTAGACTTTCAAATTTAAACTTTCCGTTTCGTTTGGAGTATTGTACACATTACCTTGCCTTACATTTTTAATTACTTCTACTAAATGTTTAATGGAATTTTTAAATATTGCACATTTAGTATTCATTCTTCTAGAAATAAATTTAACGATTTTAAACAATACGTTTTAGGTTCCGATCACGATATTGTGGCGGTTACTGAGACCTGGCCCCGATATTGAGAACGCTGTAATCAACATTAATGATTTTACTTTTTTACGAACTGATCGTGTTACAGATACTTGAGGAGGTTGGAGTAGGTATACATATTCATTAAAAATAATTTTACAGTTACTTCATTGTCGATTGGAAACAACTTAGTTTCTGAGCAGCATTGGATTGAATGTAAAATTAATAAGCACGTTGTAACAATAGGGGTGGTGTACAGACGACCACAATATAACTGTAACAAATTATTAAATGCATTAGATGATTCATTAACTCAAGTAATTCCCATCGTCGATTATGTAATTTGCTTAGGAGGTTTTAATATCAATATGCTGGTAGTAGATAACTTCGCTTTAAATTTTAATAAAATTTTATCATCACTGAATCTAAAGCAAATAAATAATGAACCCATTTGAATCACTGAAAAATGTCAAAGCCTTGTTGATCTTATTGTTATTTCTGAAAAGCTAAGCATACACGATTGTGGAGTAATACCCATGCAACATGTTAGTACTTAATCACAGTTTAATTTTTTGTGTAATAGATATGTCAGTTGCTAAAAACATGCCAACTCTACATACTTTCCGAAGTTTTAAAAATGTTGATGTCGATGCATTTCACCACGATTTCCAGTTAACGCCTTGGAATGTAATTTATAATATAAATAATATTGATATGATAAATTGATTTTTTTAAACAACTATCTACTATGTTTGATTGGCACGCCCCCTTCAAAATAGTCACGTTTACAAAACCAAATTACCCGTGACACGCCGATACTATTAAAACTATGATATCGCTAAGAAACGAAGCTTTTTTTTTAAATAAAAAAAAGGTTCTGCTGCGAACTAGAAATACTATAACGATCTGTGAAATGTAACTAATTCCACTATTTGCCGAGAAAAAAAGCATATCTAGAATTTCAAATAAATAAAAATAACTCATAATTTATTTTGGAAAAGATTAAAAAGTCTTGATCTTCATAATCAGCATAGTGGCGTGGACTTTCTTGAGGCATTATGTAACGCTAATCAAATAAATAAGAATTTTAAAGATTCCGTGAATTTACATTTTCAGTCAAATTCTGATGGAGCACGTCTGTATTACGAAACTACCAAAGAAGACGTTGATACCAAATTTAAATTGTCCTTGGTATCAGCAAATATTGTGCTAAAAGTCATAAACGAAATAAAAACTACTGCAGCCGGCTGATGGCATTAACGTAACACAAAAAAATATTGTCCTTATATTCTTTCAATAACCATATTATAAATTGTTGTATAGAACAGAACCTTTTTCAACGTTTTTGGAAACAAATAAGTATTCTATCTACATTCTCTAAAATATTTGAAAACAATTTGAACTTACAAATTGCAATATAACTTGATAATAGTAATTTACGATACGTGCGTAAAGCTAGTCTTGAGTGGGGCGAGTGACTAAAGATGCTTTACGCATGTGTAACGTACAATATTTTATCTACGATAGAATCTAGAAAACACGGTAAATATAAAAAAACTAATTTTAAATTTAAATTAGGATTACTAGCAATCGGTCGTAATTTTGCGTCGTTAAAAATTTTAAAACACGTTGTTACTGACGACGTAAACTAATGAACACATGTTATTAAACAGTCGTTTTACAAACTGAAAACTGAAAACTAAAAGTCAATTTTACACACTGTCGTAGATAAATATAATAATATAATATTTTACTTCGGAATCAATAACTTTCCATTAGAAATTAACAATTGCAAAAAAAACCCAGGACACTTCTTTGAGATTCAAGGAGTACGTGTCTGCTGTTATCAAAAAAGCTTATGGTAAATTAAGGCTTATTTATAAAAACAAACATATTTTAAATAAAACTATGAGAACTATGTTCTGAGTATATTTGGTACTTTCGAATTTTGATTATTATAATAATACGGTCCCAGTTTGGATAGCTTTGATAAAAACAGAATACAAAAGGTTCAAAATTATTGTTTCGCCTTATATTTGACTTTAAAAAGTATGATCACATATCATATAAATTACAAGAAGTGAAGTGGTTTAATATACAAAATCGAAAACTACTACATGCAGCTGTACTCTTTCATAATCTTTTACTACAAAAACATTTCCCTCTCGATACAATCAAGTCCGCTCCAGATCTTACGTACATAATATTAGCATTAGAACAAAAGATTTTTTTTACTCCCTCCCCCCCTCCTTCACAAATCTGCTTTTTTGAAAGGTTCTTCTCTTACACTTACAATATTGCGACAATTTCCCGAATAAAAGTTAACAGGGTCTTCTTTTCCCGCTAATTTGGCAGCGGTTTCGCTTGATAGTAGGGAGGGACAGCGGGAATCTCGTTAATGTATTCATGCGCGTCACTAATTAGATGAGGCAATTTGCACTTGTGCAAAATTATCGCATAATTGGGATCTGATTGGATGAATCTCAGAAATTTAAAACATTTGATTGGCTTAAAGCGTGTGAGGGAAATAGTCACTGGAATGCCTGGATACACTTGTCGTTAATTGGTAAAAATTCGTTGGCGCCCTCTTGGCTTTTAATCATTTGTTAGTACTTAAAGAACTGCACGCCGTCTTCCTGTACTAGCCGGCCGGCAATTGTATCCAAGTAGTCATAAAGTTTGCTTTGTTTGAGAGAAGTAGCCGACGAATCGATTGGAAGCTAACAATATTTTACAAAACCTTGTAATAACTTTTTCAGTATTCAAACAGCTGTCAAAAGTGACGTTACTGATATTTTTAAGGTTGAGTTAGTACACTGTAAACAATATTAGAGGTCACACCCTGCTCTGAATCATGTTTAAAAAAAACGACTATACATAAATACCTATACAAATTATGCGAAAACTATTCTGAACATAGAACATTTATGAGTGCAACAAGGAAGACATAAAAATGAGTAACACCACAAATATAGAATGCAATCATGGCTACGTAAATTAAAACTAAAATTAAGCAATCTATATCTCGGATTTGGACAATCGGTATACATCAGTCAACTTTCATCGTTTTTTTTTTATATAAAAGTTGATGAGTCTTTAGTTTTCGATCGCAGAGTAGAGATTCTTGTTCCTTAAATAACTTATTTAAGTAAATGTTTGAGAAATATACAAAAAATTGTTTGCAAGCTTATTTTAAGTCCCTGATACAGAAAGCTCAAAAACTATTCGGAGGATAAGTTGTTAAACAAATTGCAAACATTTTTCAGTGTTTTCATTCTTTCTTGGTATCCCAGCATAATTAAAATATCAATAATATGTTTTCAGATAAATGCTCTACTCCAAAGTTGTATTACTCTAAAACGTTACATGGCGCCTAGGCTGAACTTCGCCTCAGATATAAATAAATGTTGTTATTGTAGTTGATATAAAATTAATAAAGGCATTAATAATAATAATAATTTACTCAGGTAAATCGAAAATGTCTAAATTAAATTAGTACATTTTTGACTTTACGTCATTTTTAAGGCACGGCTAAATAAATTTGCGATATTTTTCTCAAAAATCCACTTCAGTACTTAAGTGTATTAAAGTTTTGAATAGTGGTCGTAGAAAAAAATAATTAAACCACTTTTATTTGAAATATTTTTCGATTACGTAGATATTTACTGAAATGTGTAGCGCATTCCATACTTTTTGAACAGGTTGTATATTATATCAGTTAACCGAATATTGTGAAAAAGCCTTCAGTAAATTAAAATTTATAAATAAGTACCTTAATTCATTTACGCCTCAAATGGGGCTAATTACTTTTGAGTTGCGAGTAGCTTCACTTCTACACTTTAAAAATATCATCAATGATCTTGCAAGGTAAGATCAAGGTAAGAAAGGTTTAGGCTTTTCCTCTTTGCATTTTGTTATATAATTAACTGTAGTTCTGTAATGAAAATTACAAAATACATATTTCGCAAAGAAAAACGTAAAAGATATACAATTTTATATTGTTCTTGCATGCTTTTTAATGAATGAATTCTCTTACTACTGGAATTCAATTTAAAGGGTACTACACCAACGTAATGTGACGCCAATATTCGTAGATCCGGCTCTGGCAAGGTCTGGTAATGAAGCAAGGGAAGAAGATATTTCTAAATCATACATGTGTGGTAAACTAACCTTTTTTTTTATAGACCGCCCTATATTTAGCTAGCTTAAAATTTTCACCTCGAAATGCTAACAATGTAAGACGCACGTACCAAGTTTATGGACCTAGAGTTAACTGTCTTGAATATGGTAACAATTTTATGTGGCTGAAGTAACAGAAAACAATTACATAAAAACAACAGCCTGTTTTTTGAGAATTACTTTTCGAATGTAAATTAATGCCTCTGGGCAATAATGTTACACATGGTGCTGATAGTTTGCATTTTAATATTTTTTAACGAAAACGTTACTTTTTGTTATCCTTTAGAATAAAAAATCTAAAACTGTTTTTAATTATAAAAATAAATATTTTAATAATGTGCACTAGCTCAGTGCCTACACATTTTATGTACCGCTCGTACTTTTAGAAATATCTTCCACCCCCGTTACCATTGGCAAGCCCTTACTACAATTATCCATAATAATATATTAACTAAGAAATATGCCAACTTTTCTTAATTTTTTAATCCAATAGACAATTTAAACAGCCGTTATAAACTTACTGATTGTTTCATAAGCTCTCACTTCAAATCAATAAAACGGAAAACTTATTTTTTGCTTCTACAGTGTGTCCCCGAATTGTGGTCTTGTGTTTTAGAAAAATACTTTCAAGGAAAAAATTACTTATTGATAAAAAAGATTCGAATTTTGAAAAAAATATGTATAAAGTGTACCAAAAAAATTAGAAATGTCAAATACATTCAAGATTAATCTACCGCTACTCTTATCTTGTATTCAATAACAAAATGTCAAATAAAAAATTGTCTTAGAAATGCAAGGTATGGTCAAACTCAAAATACTAATATTTTTAAATTATCACATTTGCAAATAAATTAAATGTTCTCGCTTGGTAGGTTTTTTAAATGAAAATAATTAAAGCAAAACAACAAAGCTCTAATAAGTCAGAATAAAAATGATACATCTTAGCAAAAATGATTAAATAAGTATTAAAAAAAATATTAATGTATTTGCAAAATTTTGTATTTGACCATCTATATCTTGCAATTCTAAGATATTTTATTCTTGATTAAAAGAAGAGGGTGGTTTGGTCTTGAATGTACTTAACATTTCTCAATTTTTTGAACACCCTGTACACTAAATTCTCCTTTTCCTAATAGTTCCTACTAGTTTAGTCTCCAGGATGTATTTTAGGTTCCTTAATTTTATGAACACCCTGATACATTAATTTTGCTTTTCATCGTGCGTATTGTTTTCCTCTTCGTCAAACAATCCGAAGAACACAGTAATTTAAAAAATAATCATATGTAGGCCAATGCCAATTATCTAAACATAATGGTAAATTCTAAATTTTACATGGAAAAACCGTTGCGATACGAGCGTTCTAATTTAAAGCCTGCATAATACAATCCGCGGATAAAAAATGTGACCCTTGCTGAGGTCCTGCATAAACAGACGTTGCGTAGGTGGAACACACATTAATAAACGTGTTGACGGCACAAGAGAAAACCGTCACAGACAGAAAAGGATTGGCAACAATATCGCCGTATTTGGCTAACCTTTTTAAGGAATCCTCGAGGAACCTGCCTTTGTTTCAGGTTGGTTTCGCCATCCAAATGGCCCGTATCGATGTAGCAAATGCCATTAGGATCACTGGAACGCAGCAACAATATATCTGCAGGCACCACTTCGTTATTGGAGAGGTGTATCAGGTCACCCACTCTCACTTCCTTCCACAGCACCTTCTTGTAACGAGCGGCTTCGCTGCAAAAAAGGAAACGCGTTATTGCATTTCATGCTGAGAAGCACACATTCTATTGTAAGTAGTTTGTTACAACTGTTTTGGGATAATTAATTTCTGCCTGTCAGAACATGGCGTGACAGCTGCTTGCCGATGTCTTTGTTTTTTATGCAAAAGAAAAATGTGCAATCATCAACATTAAATATAGTATGATCACAAATTATTTTCATCTAGTACGGCTATGAAATAGTTCCTAATTTAAGAATCAAGCTATAAGTCACTTAAAAAACAAATGTCGAAGTTTTAACATTTACGTATAGACGTAGTTGCATTCATAAATTAGGAACTATTTTATATGAAAATAATTTTTATCGTACTTTCGATACATCGCGTGCCAAATACTGTGCTACAAATTCCGTTAAAAGTATCCAATAACAACATAATATTGTATTCTAACTTGATTATTTTTTCAGATATTAAAATAATAATAATATCCTTTAGAACCCTCTGTAGCGCAGTAGTACAGTGCTAGGCTTGTACTACACGCGTCGTCGGTTCAAATTCGTGGATAGATGGAACTTTCTATGCAGTCCACGGATTAGTAATCGCCTTCCACTCAAAATTGGTAAATGAGGTAATGTAAAAGACTACGCACAAACATTGTTACGGTATTAAAAGAACTTTACGACACCCACCCAAGGTGAGCATCGCACCACGGAATCAGTCCTGAAAAACTGGCACACTTGCCCTGAGATCGGCTAAAAATAGGCTAAAGGCCACGGCTGGAACGCTCAGGGAGTCGGGCGTGAGTCACACGATACGTTCTGGGCAAGCGTGTTGCGGCATATATATATATAGGGTATGTCAACATCATGAGGGCGCCACCAAGCCTGTCTTAACCCGACTAACCGGGCCTGGACGGTTAGACGGGAGCGAAGCACGCAAAATACTCCGTCGATAGGATTACTCAAGAGTTGCAAGGTCAAATAACAATTTCGAGATTGCCTTATGCAAAGATTGTAATTAGGTGCCAATCCGACCGCGACTACGCAGCTGTCTCACCCACCTGTACGCTCAAAGCTCCCTCGTCCCGTCGCACAATAATCAGTACACTGAAGGGGGCGCTTATCTGAAACAGAACATGCACAAGTCGAAACAAAACAATAGTTCCCTTAACTAACAAATCATGTATTGACTCACGGGTTACAATGGGGCAGCGGAGTGCGTCGCCCTATATCTATAAATAGATTATATCTAAGAAAACACCAGCTGGCGCGCGCTCTAAACCTAGCGACAGATGTTGAACAGTAATGAACAAAGTAGCACTTGTAACATAACAAAGTAGCACTTGTAACATAGACAGTCTGTAATTTGGAATGAATGTACAAATATGACGACAGTGCCTGTAGGCACAAGAGATGTGACGGGCTCGCTCGCGGCGTCCCAATACAGCTCGCACGCGGGGCTTAATGCTCTCCGCGGGACAGGTACACTCGCGTTCACAGCGGTAATCAGTTCAAAGACACATACCTTAATATGTAGGCGGTTGGGGAGCCTGGTACAGTTGAGTTGCGACAGGCTGCAGTCTTAGGTGGCAGGTACATTCGATGTTCGACGGCTATAGGGATGAGTGGACATCCGCCATAATGGCGACGTGAGACGCGTCAGGACGCGTACAACTGGACGACGAAAAATGGGCCACTTTCGTTCTGCGGGACAGATCCTCGAAGGTCGAGATGAAGGGGGCACGATCCCTTACTTACGGGAGCAGGAACTGGGCTCAAGAAGCACCCACGCTACGCCGAAAACAAATCGGAACTCCCACACAACCACCACACGAACGCTCTCTGCAACGGGCTGCGATCAACTGCCCAGAGGGAAGCGCTGCCACAGGTCACATCGGTCGCGTCCCCACGTGACTATACCTCGGCAGCCAATCGCGAGGCGATAAAATGAAACAAATGAATGCCGGCGACGATGGTAGCACGCCGCAACGGCGTGTTTTCTAGAAGATTCGGAATTCTTGCGAGCGATAACGCTCGGCTGCCAAAGCGCCATCAGAAAGGGGGCTCCAACCGACGAGAAATACTGCGCTTGGGGCCAAATATGTGCAAAATCATGATTCTGGAATTAGGCGATGGAGCCAAATAAGTAACTAAAAGGGTTTAGCATACGGGCACGCTGCCCTAAAGCCTAGGTGGCTATTTAAAATACCAAAATGACCTAACAACATATTATTGATAGGTGCGGGATCCTCCATACAAGGCATAATTGTACGCAATGCGCTGAAGAAACACGACTTCTAAACCTAGTACTACTGTATAGTACGACTCGTATATTTGTCCTAAAATATATTATTGTGACTCCACGTTGTAACGCCTATTTAATGTTATAATTGATTTTTAATATACTTTATTTTATTTTCAATCAATTCTCTTTTAAATTTGAAATTTAATTAACTGATTTGCCCGTTTATATTATGGATTATCAAGATTATTAAATTGCTAACTCCGGTAGAAACATTTTACTATTACTGAAAGACAGGTAGGATTCGCTCATAATCTAGACAGACTGCTTCTATTCTTGAAATTTGATTCTCTTATTTCATGACAACTTAAATGTCCGTCACCTGTCACTTTGAATTATGCAAGTGCAAAATCCATTACAAATACTTTCCCGTGACATTTACTTGTCACTTAACAAATATCAAATAGTAAGTACAGTTACGGCCAAATAAAACCGGGCAGTACTTTACTCTATTGTAAATTGGTATTAAATCACCTAAGAAACATAAAAATTAAAAATGACATATTAAGAATTCAAATTGTCAAGTAAAAGCCTTAATTACCAAAATTTATGAAAATGACAGAATGTCAAAATGGTAGTAGTTTTTATTTGGCCGTAACCGTTCATACTTCCCTCTTTAAAATTACCCCACTTCACTTTTTCTCTTTTTCTTTCAGTTTTTTATTTAAATACCTGTATTCTGTCACCCATTCATGGACTCGATTCTCTGCTTTACCAAGCCCAACGCATCCAGCAAGCTCACAAAGATCTCTCAACGTCCAAACAAATCAGTTCGAACTCCGCCAAAAAACACCTGGATTCACAAAGACTTCCTGGCCAAAACATGACAAGGCACCTACGAACTTTCTCCTGTAGTACTGTCAGCAGCAAACACCATCCACGTCGTCCTACCAAAATCCTCCAGCCTCCGACGACCTAGTATCACGAACCTCGACTAGATGCAAGTTATAAGATGTCACATCAATGACAAGATTGCCGAATTAGAACTCCTTTAGATGAAAACCTCCTATTCAGCCCATAAAACGCTCACTCTGCTAACAATCTCGATGTAAACCACTTCCAGTAAAAACCATTCCTTGTTATCCATTTCATATGATCCAATGTAATTTGACAATAAACTCAATTCAGCATCCTCTTCCAGAAATTTGCTTTTGTAGATTATAACACTGTATTACTTAGGCGTTCTCACTAGATACATTTATTTTAATCCTCTTCTTCTTCACATCTCTTAATCTTTTAAAATTTTACTTTTATTTTCATCACGCCAATTTTTTTCAATTTACCACCCTATGTTGAATGGTATTTCTCGAATTAGTATTTTCCATTCATTTCCCACCGCATCTCAGATAATAATTAAATTATGTTAAAATCCTATTGTTTCTTATGTATCTTCAATTGAATTTTAAATTCTATTTCCTTTCTTTACCAAATACATTTTAATAATTTTGATATCCTTTTCATTCTTAAATTCATCTTTGTAATTTTTAATACTGTATTCTTTTAACCTTATTGATCTGATTGTAATCCCTCTACTAAAGATCATGACAATAGGAGCTTTGGTTGTTAAAATCCGCCAATACAATATTCCACAATTTGCGATTGTAATCACTAACAAGTGTCAACAAGCTTGCGATCCCATATCCAAAATTCTAAATACTGAAAAGCTATAATAACTGAAGGTTCGAAATGATAAGCATTTTGAAGCAAATACTCAATGGTGTACGCTGAATATTTTTGAGAATATCAAAATTTAGTAAAGATTTTCGCCGCTAACATCAACTGTCCTTTGACTTTTCAATGTCTAGAGTGATTGTAATAAATACGAGTTCGATTACCGGTCCCGGTGAGGTTTTTTAAAAATTTAAAAATGTGAATGAAAGCCTCTACAGAATGCGGTCGTTCAGAATTGATGTAAACCCGTGGGTTACATGGTTACTACGATGTGTAGCGTGTAAGAGATCCCCTGCTAGGATTAGAACTCCTTAGTCTCGGCAAAATTTTAAGTAGTACCTTGACCATATGACCATAGCAGTTGGGTGTCTAAGGTATCTGGTACTCCGCATGCCAAGACCTTCTCCACAACAAACAAACAAAAGTTGTGTAACTAGATGTGGTGCAGCGGATCAAGTTATGGTATGGTTGCTCTAATACTATACAATCATGGTCACGCGTTACCTGGTCAACTGCACAGCTGTAAATGCTTCCAAAATGTTAGAAGTGTTTTATACTTGTTAAATTAAGGCTTGGTTTGGACAGCACTGCAGTTTTGTGAATTTATTGCGTTATCATTAAATCTGTCCGGACCCTAAAATAAAACGACTTTTTTTTCAAGCTAGGTGGCATCAAACATTGACAATGACTCATTCGTATCTCATGCAGGTGTGTGTATGCGTCGATGACTCAGTTCTGTATATTGTTACTAAGGAGAAAAGCATCTGCTATCAAATCATTTTCTTTCTATCGCTAGTTTAAGTGTAATTTGACTGTGAAAACGTTAAAAAACTGCCACAAACGGAGTATACAGTATTTCATAAAAAACCTTTATTTTCCAACGTCATAAAGGTGACAACTTAAGTGATTTGATAGACAAGGTAAATGCATTACTTTTATAGCTGGGCGTTTGAAAATAAAACAGCATATGTTATTAGGAGTAAAAGCTTACGCTCGTCAGTCAAACGAATCCGGTCTCGCCACACGAAGTATCACTTTTACTCCTAATAACATAATATACTAGGTATTTTCCGTCGACCTCTGTATAAAATGTCATTTTACGAATGCATTTACGTAGGAAAAATTTCACTTTTTTGGACACCATCAATTTTTCGTCCGCAGCTACTCTGATAATTCATTCACACTCCTCTTTTAATTTTTTTTAATTATAACGGTCGACGGAAAAATTTTATATGCACCTCGGATGAAAATTGCTTTTATTTCATATTGTCCGGAAAATACGACTTTACGTTATTAATTTGAGTCCGGAAAGTCGAACAGTACATCACAAGGCCGGAAAGTCGAATATTACACCAAAAGGCCGGAAAGTCGAACATTACATCACAAGGCCTGAAAGTGGAACATTACATTACCAGGCCGGAAAGTGTTGCTAGGCAAGTTCTGAATAATAAGTTGGTGACACTGTAAGTCTATGTCAAATTCGAGGTTATCAGGTTAGGTTTTCCGTCAGTTTTGACACAGACTGACGCAAAACCTAACCTGCTAACCTCGAATTTAATATAGACTTACAGTGCCACCAACATATTCATACGTTTGAATTTTCACAGCCGCCCCTTATGGACTTATTCAATGAAAATGTTGTATAAAACAGTATGAAATAAAACATTGTACGATACACGGCCGTAAAATATTAACATTCCGGCCTTGTAACGTAAATTACTATTTCCGCAACCGTCTTAAAAGTCATTACTTTTTTGTTATACTGCATCGAAAGGCTATCAATTTCGGCAGCGTTTAGCGGCTAAAAAGTCCCACTTTTTATATTAGCAGCTTTTACTTTTCAGCAGTAGTAACCATAGCAACAAAAACAAACAACCATTTCCATTGGTCGAAATCAAAATAGACACTACTCCCATTTTGCGGTATGATCTTGACCTCCTCGACTTTTCCCGACTTTCTCGATTAAACTGTCATAACGCTTTTTAAATAAAAAACGGCAAAAGCAACCAATCATCTAAAATTTTGAATATTTTGTACTATTCTAGGTTGCAGAAAAAATAGGATGCATTATTCGGATTAACAGTGGCAATTTTTGCGTTCGCTTGGCTACGCTTCGCCTCGCAAATGCAAATATAATTGCTTGTCAAACGAAGTACCACTTTTAATCCTAATAAAACAATATACTATTTATAGCCCTGCCTGCTTGGTTGCTTCGGCTATCGCCTCGGCAGAAATTGCAGGCATCGTCCATAAAAAGAAAATGTTTCGGCTTAGACACATAAATAACTATTTTGTGGTCTAGCAGCTTAGAAACGAATTCGGTACGTACGTTTATATGGCATAGGCCGATAGCACTAACACGCCTGTGATTCGTGCTATACATTTAGCAGTAGAGCAAAGTTGAAATGTAAAGACACCAGCGTCCCAGCATAACCTTATGGTGTGCTGGTGTCTTTACATTTCAACTTTGCTCTACCGAAATGTATTGTTGGTGGCACCGTCAGTCTATGTGAAATTGAAGGTTCGCAGGGCTCGACAGTAATCTACTAGCTTGGCCATACATGCTTAGCTACCGGCCTAATGTACTAAGCTATAAAACGTACATGCTGAATTGCTTTCGCATGTTAAATAGTCACACTTTCTCACAGGATGTAAGTAAACTGGGCTACTGTTGTTAAACTGCGATAACACAAACACCTCACAGCCCTTTTTAAGGTGTTATCTCAGACAATATCTACAAAAGTCAAGCTGTTTTTATGCATTTATTTAGTTACTTAGTCACCATATCGAAACGTGTTATCAAATACTAGTCCCACATTTAGCTTATGCAAGAACAGGGCCTGAAACTACATCGCACTAGTGGCAAGAAATTACTACCATAATCTGATTATGAATACTTGATTATCAGATATTTTTGAAAGTACTCTCTCCATAGTCTTCATCTTGCTCTTATTGTCGCCGTAATCATTAACTTTTCATCTGTGTTTGTTCGAGGCATCAAAAATAGCAGAATGTTTAAAAATCGTAAATAATGGAAGAACATTACTGCAGCATTAAACCTCGAATCTGTAAAACCTTTGTACAATTGATAAATGACATCAGCCTAGACCAGGGCAGACACGATTAAAGCAATGCGGTGAAGTCAGTGAGAAGCTAAAAGAAACGCACTACAAAATAGAATTAGAATAGAAAAACTTCGAGAAATGAAATGCAGAGTGAGCATATTTATGGGGATTGTCAAGTGATATCTGGTGGCTTGTTTCTGGTCAAGATTTTTGGTGCTAGGTTGTAGCGGACTTCATATGAGTGATTTAGGTTGAACATTGAAGTAACGCAACTACGACTGAGGTCTATTTGGATCTGTACTGTGGTGAAACTGTAGATGCTGATTCCTGTGGCAAACTAGGTTCCTGTGTTGATCTGGATCCTGATTCGGGACATTTTGGCAGTTGGTTGTCGGTTGAGGCCTTCACCGTGGCTTTGAGTGGAGCAGTTGTGTGGCGTGGTCAGTTGCAGAGTTGGGCGAATTGGTTTTAGTAGAGGAGAGTGTAGAGTTCAATAAAAGGTAACAGAATCCAGGTATTAAAAATATGAAATGAAAGAAACTATAGATTAAAGTGAATTAATTTTAATTAAGGAAGTACTTACTATTTGAGATTGTCGTATGACAAATGTAACGATGAAGTATTTGTAACTGAATTTTCAAAACTAGTTTGAAGGATCATTTGACAGAAGTTTTTGGGTTGTCATAATTAAAATAGGAACATCAAATTTCAGAATATAAGCAATCTATATAAAAAGAATCTGATCTAATTTTCAGTCAAGTTTATCTACTGGGGCTAGCAGAAAATAATTATGATTATAAAAAGATACAAAATAGGGCAATTAAATTGATTAAAATTGAATTATAAACATAAAAATATAGGCGCCGCAACATCGAACCTTAACAATATGTTTATTTTCGTCAAAGGTAAAAACGTAAGCTACGTACAATATATTATTTATTATTTATTCTTGAGTTGAAGCAAAAACTGACAGAAATGTATTTTTTAAAGACAGGCCGACAGACACACCGATCGATAGACAGACAAACAGACATACCTACATACATACAGACAGACAGACAGACCGACCAACTGACTGATCACAGACAGGCAGGGAGACAGCCCTACGGAATTGATAAAATATGTTTTTCTCATACTGTAGGGAAAGTAGTGTATTCCTAGATACAAAATCGTTTAGAAAAGTGGTACTTTTCTGCATAGCAACGGAAAATCGTTTAGAGAAGTGGACATTTCAGCATGGCAACGCATAGTGTAATTTTTGAATGCACAACATTTCCCATAATTTTTATATTTTTATATCAACATTATAGTAATTTCCTTACCGTACGTGAAATAGCTAGAAACCCTGAAACGTGAAGATCTGAAGACTCTCGGAGATTACAAACTCTCTTCGCCTGAGGCGAGAGAAATATTTTTTTTAAAAGCTCGCTTCCGTTTGCTTCATTTTAACCTGGGTTAGTAACAATTAAAACAGATTAATTCTAAGAATTCAGGATTTACATTTTTTTTTAATTTTCATCTATAATTTTTTCAAGCTTTAATTCTAAATATTGGTTATCAACGTTATCATCTATCGCATGAAGGGGTCCTATGGAGATGGTACATTAATATTCTTTATCCAATTCATCTCAGTTATAAGGCTATTACTAGATCGATTTTAGACCTCTAAAGTGGCCCTTTATCCACTAGTGAGATAAAAACCATAGCACTTTCGACTGCATTGTTAGTAGCACTATCAAGCTCTGTCAAATTCGAAATTTGCAGGCTCAGTTTTGCGTCAGCCTGTGTAAAATAGCAAACAGTTGCGCTCTATCCACTCAAGAAAATTAAATGCGAGAACTAGCATTTAAACATTCTTTCGTGGATAAAACGCCTTCTGAAACACTAATACATACAATAAATTACTATTACACACTCCTCATTGTAACATCATATCAATATTATCTTCCCCAAAATACCGAAGTTCAACAACTTTCGTATTTTTTAATTACGTGAAAAAGGGCATCCAACATAGTGTTTCTATGAGATGTTCACTATATCCGCAAACTAATATCAACCCACATGAAAGCTATTTTACAATAGCCAACAAAAAAAAGCGCATCGACTAATGCCTAAAAAGCTTTTGTATAATACTTCTGGATAATTCTCTTGATGCCTATAGATATACAGGGTGTCCCTAAAAGAATGGAACACCGATTAGTCATAGATTCCTTACGTCATAATAAATCGATTATATGTGCAATTATCAAATAGCCATGATCACAAAAACAATGGGTAATGATTGTAATCTACTAAACAACAACAAGAAATCAATTAATGACCTTGATCATATCAGTTTTTTGTCTTTTGTGCTTACGAAAATGCTGCGACATAACGAATCTTGCAGCATTGGTGAATTCGTTATGTAGCGGCATTTTCTTAAACATAAAAGTACAAATTCTTATGTCACTAATGTCATTAATTGATTTATCACTGTTTTTCACTAGATGACCATTGTTTTTGTGATCATGGCTACTTGATAATTACACGTCTTAATGATAACCAAAAACCTTTTGATAGGCATTTTAAGGTAAACAGTTGCTTTTAGGCGTAAGAACTAAGAGTACATTATTTTTGTGCTTTTTAATTCGCTTTCAGATAATAACCTAAAATTTCAAAAAAAGTTACAGATAACGAAGTTAGAGCTAAAAAAAGTTTTGAAAGATAGGTAAAGTACCCCTTACAGTCGAGTATAGTTTATGAAATTTATCCTATTAGTGCACTACAAAATAGTAAGCATGTATACCAAAATTCAAATCGGCACCTTTACATTTGTGGAAATTAACAGAAAAATAAAAAATTTAACTTCAAGGCCCTATAACTTCTTACTGAAGGGACTTTGTACTAAGGTATACCAATGGGGCCACAATTATATATAACAGCAATAAGATAACATGAACAAGAAGATAACATGAACAAGAAGATAACACGTATTGCTTGAGTAAGAAAGAGATAAACATAGTAGCAAATATTCGAGAAGGCTCGAATCTTAATTTAATTATGACATTTGTCAACTAAACATGCCTACTAAAATAATTTTTTCGTATGGCCATCTCTTTCTTACTCAAGCATTCTATTTGCTTGTTCATGTTATCTCATTGCTGTTATATATAATTATGGCCCCATCAGTATTACGTTTAATCCATTCGTAAGGAATCTGACTAATCGGTGTCCCATTATTTTAGGGACACCCTGTATATATTTTGCATTACTAACACGTCAAAACTAAATATTAGTTACAAGTTAAATGTCCATATTTTGGTATAATGCCGCAAGCACAACACAGCAAGTGGTTATACCCATAAAACAGCTATCGATCCAAGCCAATATAAAGAAATACCATATCTGCTTAAAAAATCAGTACAATTCTATTTAATAATTCAGCCCAAAGAATAATCTAGAACACGATCTAAGTGGAAAATGTGGTCGTCCCACGCACCCACGACTACATAACAAGAAAATCTTCGAGACACGCTAGTTCCTATTTCCTGTTGGCATCTTTCTGTAGAAGATAAGCATTATTATTTAAACTTTCGCTGCAGGTCAATAATTGGAAAAAATCCTTGGAATTTTCAACTGGATTCCGATATTTTCGAGACGGAAGTACAGCCACGAAAGGCGCCAACGAAGTTCCATATTCGATTACGGTGTACGTGCTCATGGCGCGAAAGTAACTTTAAAACGGAAAGGAAAGTAACCGCTGCTGCTGAGTTTCTAACAGTTCATAATCATCCATTACAATCGCACCAGTGATACAGTTGCATAAATTTTAAATAACTTGCCATCAGGGAACCGTGGAGTCGATAGGTGCAAAATTTTCGAGAGAAATCAGACGTCCTGCGACGAACTGTTGCACGTCAATCACGGAAAATAGTGTCAAACCGTGGAAGTATCAATACCGCTCCTTCGAGGTGACAGAGGCATGGAAATCGATTTTAAGGCAAATTTAAGAATTGGTCGCGGCCTTGAACAACTATGTAATGCCGATCCTTCTAGCTATAAATATCAAGTTATATCGCAAATAAATTAGGTTCGTCCTCCTACTTAATAAATTTGCCCATGGACCCTTGATATTCGGGGCGGCACAATCCGTTTTAATCCACCCATTACATTATGCAAAACTGAAATTAGGGTCAAGTATCGTAAGAACCCTTTCACCCACAACCCACGAACCGCAAACGATGCAGTCATTTACGAAGAAGGCGACACAAAATTTCGGCGCATATCTGTGCTGCCAAAACGGTACAAAATCTTCGTGTCTTGAACAAGTAGTATATAGAACTTTCTTACCAAATATCCCGCTTGCACTGAATATTTCGAGTACCTTTTGCTCCCTACTAACTCACTTTGACAGCTAGAAAATTTTCTCCACTAATTTGTGCTGAGAGAACGGTACAAAATCTTCGATTCTTGAATAAATACTACGTAGGGCAACACTCTTACCGAATATCCATCCCACTTGCACTGAATATTCTGCCATTTTTTCTCGCTTCTCGTGCTTTTGCAAAAGCAGTCGCGAATTCGCGAAGATTATCAGAAATATTCAGTGTACTGGGTACGGACGACTATTGCAAATAAATATTACTCTACATATTCAGATAATAAATCGAGTCCGACTATTTATCAGTTTCTTTGGAAATAAAATTGAATTCAGCTGATAATTTGCACTAGTGCAATTACAGTGATAATTGACTCATGTTCAAAATCTCGACAACAGTTTGTGGTGATAGAACATTACAAAATATTCGTTTCTTCAGCGAATAGTACGTAGGGCCACATTCTTACCGAATGTGCCAAGTGTATTGAATATTCTCAGTCACTTTTTCTTCTCTCTAATAACTCGTGCTTTTTGTAAAAGCACTCGTGAACTCGATAAAATTATAAAAAATATTCAGTGTACTATGAATATTACAAACGAATATCGCCCTACATATTCAAAAAATCAACAGTGTGACTATTTTAGTTCCTACGGTAAGTGAATTTTGAACAAGTGCAATTATTTCAGTCCTAAAATGATACATCTTCGTTTGTTAGCAAATAGTACATCGGGCAATATGATTACCGAATATCGACTTGAACTGAATACTCCGAGTAATTTTATTCGCTATAATAGCTCATTTTTGCAGTTTGTTCAAGTGCAAAATTTCACCGCTAATTTGTGCTGCCAGAACGGTACAAAATCTTCGTTTCTTGAGCAAAGAATACGTAAGGGCAACATTCTTATCGAATATCCCATTTGCACTGAATATATTGAGTCATCTTTTATCTCTCTCATAACTAATTTCGACATTTTGCCCAAGTTCAACATATCAATATTTGTGCTGCCATAGCGGTCCAAAATCTGTTTTTTGAGCACATAGTACGCAGGGCAACATTTTTAACAAATATACCACTTGCACTCACTGAATATTACGAGTCATTTCGTTCACTCGAATAACTCATTTTGATAGTTTGCAATGGTGCAAAATGTCACGCTAATTCGTGCTGCCAGATCGGTACAAAATATTCGTTTCCTGAGTAGATAAGACATAGGGCAACAGTCTTGCTCAATATCCCACTTGCACTGAATATTCCGAGTTTTTTTTCTCCCTAATAACTCATTTTAGCAGTTTGCACAAGTGCATAATTTTACCGCTAATTTATGCATCTAGGACGGTACAAAATCTTGGTCTCTTGCCCAAATAGTACGTAAGGCAACACTGTTGCTGCTCTGAATATTACGACTATTTTTTTGCTGCCTAGTAACTTATTTCGACAGTTCGCGCAAGTGAAAAATTTTACCGCTAGTTTGTGCTGCCGGAACAATACAAAATCTTCCGTTTCTAGAGCAAATAGTACTTAGGGCAACCTTCTTACCGAATATCTCCTTGTACTTAATATTCTGTGTAATTTCTCTCTCCCTAATAACTCATTTTGACAGTTTGCATAAGAATAAAATTCCACCGTTAATTTGTGCTGCCAGAACGTTAGAAAATCTTCTTTCTTGAGCAAATAGTACGGAATATCCTACGTGCACTGAACATTCTAAGTAATTTTTTCTCCCTAATAACTTGTGCTATTTGCAAAAACACTCGTGCACTAGATAAAATTATCGGTATATTCAGTGTACTAGGAACATTGCAAATTCATATTGCCGTACATATTCAAACACTCAATCGAGTGAGACTATTTATCATATTGAAACAAACAATACAGTGAGATTATTTGTTATAATTTCTATTAATATAATTAAATTTAGGTGATGCTATGCGCGAACGCAAGACTTCGGTATTAATTTCGTCTGCTAGAATGTTACAAAGATATTTGTTTCGTGAGCAAATAGTAAGCAGAGCAACATTCTTACCGAAATCGCACATGCACTGAATTTTCTCTGCTGTCATTTGTTTCAAATAAACATTGATTTACATATTCAAACAATCAATAGTGTGAGACTATTTATCATAGTTTCTATGGAGATAATTGAATTCAGATGATAATTTTGCATCAGTGCAATTTCAGTGATAGTTTGGACAAGTGCAAAATTTCGGCACTAATTTGTGCTGTGCTACGTTACAAAATATTCCTCTCTTGAGCCTTGTATGGGGAATAATTCTTACCGAACATCCCAAGCGCACTGAATACTTCCAGATATTTTTTTCGCGAATACCTCACTATTTTCGCAAAAGTATTGGCGAGCTTGGAAAGATTATCACTTATCAGTAATATTCAACCTACCAGAAATATTGTAAGTGATAATATTTTTAAGCAACCGTAAGGGTTACAAAAGATGTCCTGGTAATGTACTTACTATCACAAAACCATTAAAATGTGTTTGGCTGGATCAAGAAGAAAATTAAAATAGGTTCTATATTCCAAACTTACGAATTATAGCTCTCCTGCAAGTACAAATATCACGCAATTGGCCACATACTGCAACTAAAACTTCCGGAATATTGTGAATCTTTTACATGAAGCAAAAGAAGAGATCAAAGCGTGTAGGACACATCTAGTTTCTAGTGTGCTTTTTCGTTTAGAACATAAATTCGTGTAAATAAATCCATTAAACGGAACTTTTCTACTTATATGGTATCGGAAAGTAAGTAAACGTGACTTTCAAGAGGTGTGTATACTACATATATATTAAGAAAACGGTTAAACTTTTTCTCGTCTTTTCATTTGGTAACGCCTTTAATCTGCCAACGTCTGGGAAATGCAATATCGAGCTTTTTCGCTACAACGCCTATCGCCAAGACTTCTTATATGCTCAGTGATATGGCGACATTTTATGCTCAATGCTTTGTTTCCTATAATATCCTAAAAATGCGGTAAAGATAATTCAGATCGTTTTTATGCTCGCATCCTGCTGATTCTACAACTTTGTTACAATGTGAACTATCACAGATATTAACTTCCGCCGCAATAACGGGATATGATGCTCCACAATACAATAATTGTCGGAGAGTAAGAAATTCTAACGACAAAATACTGGCACCTGATTTGCGAGTTGATCATTCTCTAAACAACGTAATATTAATCGATTCGAATGCCTATGCGCAATGTGCAAGCTATATTTGAGTCTATGGTTTAATATGAATAATTTTAGTATTACCATTTGAATCGATACGTTAAAAAATTGAAAAGCTCATTACTTACTGGCACGTCAGCATTATAAAACTAAAAAGCAGCAGGAGTCCAAAAAGAGATGGTCGAAGATTGTTGTCTTTGGTTGTAATTACAACACGCAAGGCTAATCAACTTCATATCAGATTTTCAATATCATATAGGCGATGAGTTTTTCATGTGAAGCCTATCCTTAAAAGCAGTTTTTATTGTTTCAACGAAATAGACGTATAGTTAGTCGATTTCCTCAATTCCCAGAACTAGGTAGGTCTGAATATTTTCTGATGCTACATTGAATAGATAACCGTGTCACCAGGAAATGTTACAGTGTTTCCCATGCTCGAGATATCTAGAAGAACACCGAAATTTAATATTATCAAGCGCTTTCATTTAAAAATGTAATTTTGTAAAGATTGTCAAGAGTATGTTGTAGATAATATAAACCAAGAAATGTTCGTATTTAGAATTGTAAGATTATAAGTGTATTACTAATGAACCGATGAATCTTTAAATACTCGGTGACGCTCGCACAAAATATCATCACATGAAAATGTATCGATGTTATAACATCACTTTGCACATGTAACTAAAACTAAAATAAATTTAATCAAACAAGGATCAAAATCGGACGTTTCAAATGCCACATCCGTGTCGACAGAATGCGCAATTTCTATGGTCTTTCTTCCAATTTTTCAAGACGATAATAAGGTTATCGTGTACGCTACGCTAGCAGAGTTAGATAAAACCAAAAACTGATCAAATGTGGCTGGATTATTGCAACTCCCAACAGTAATTAAAATTACGAAACCCATTCCGCATCGATTAAGTGATTCAGCATTGGTCATGTGTTTGAAATAAAAAGTAGGTTAAAGGCACACCTAAGTGCATTATCGAGCCGATGCGTGTGAGCAATCTCAAATTTGCTAAGCAACTATTACAATACTGCACTAAGGGACTTATCTGGGAAAAGCAAACAAAGGGACATCACGCTAATGTAATTATGAACCGGTGCCACTTCTTGCACGACATGGACTTCCAAGATCATTCGTTGACAATATTAACTGTATACGTATGAAACGAGCTAGACAACATGGTCCAAATTTGTTTTGAATTAATTGCGATAAACCTAATGTCAAAGATAAAATATGAAAGTAGCAACTACAGACGTTGCAATTATGATTATGCACGATAAGCCAACACTACGTCAAAGATAAGAACACGGATGCCATTTTCGATCTGTCTGTTCAAAGACAAAAACTTAAATCCAGAATTCTTCAAACAAAATTTACTAAGGGAAAAGTTTTGAGATTTTATGATTTTCTTTCTAGATTTATATTACAATCATAATTCTGCTTCACAATTACATTGTTCTTGCATTTTTTAGAAACTGCTTGAAAAGTGAGAATTTTCCTACATTTGTTTTAAATGTAATAAAAGCAATTAGTCACCTAGCATTTTATTATACTAACGAATGAAAGTGCAGAGTCGATACTTAATTAATGCCTACATTAATCCTTTTTAGGATATTTGCAAGTTTCTGAATACAATAAATAGTTTACAGACGCTATAAGTTACTATAATTATAGGTTAACCATAGGATATGGCGCGATAATTGTGAGTGTGTTGCTTGCTATGAATTACAAATTTGCAGCCCCGCTTTCTTTTTAGACAGAATGATACAGTTCTCTTACTTCTACAGGTAAAAATTGTAATTTTCTTACAAGTGAAAAAGAATACTGTAGGCACCATCAATCACAAACAGAAAGTAAAGTATGAAGTTAGTATAGAGGAAAATTTAAAAAAAAAATGTATAATACACGCAGAAACGTACAATAAAAGTGGTTACGTAAAATAACTAATTCTCATATAATTTAAATTGTGGAAAAGCAATCTTTACTTCTGATATCATCTGGCCCTTGATACGAGCGTAAGGTGAAAAGTTCACGGCCTGGAAATGTAGACAGTGTTATTTCATTTAAAAATGTATATATTTTCCTTCATAGTCCCCCTTTACTTCAATACATTTTGTCCAACGTTTCTCCAATAAACGGATTCCATCCCTGAAGTGAGATCCTGGAAGGTGTACAAAATGTCCATCTACGGCTGCTACCACCTCTTTATTTGACTCAAAACGTTTTCCAGTCAGAAATTTCTTTAGATTTGGGAATAAGTGGAAGTCAGAGGGAGCCAAATCTGTCTGGTGAATATGGTGGTTATTCCAACAATTCGTACTATCATGACGAAAGATGATTTTTTTGCCATCCAGGCCTCTCCTCGCGATTTTTGTATCGAGTTGAACCAGGATACTTGCATAGTATTCGCCGGTTACTGTTTTACCTTTTGCAAGGGAATCAATAAAAATAATTCCTTTTGCATCCAAAACACTGGCTATGCCCTTTCCGGCAGATGAAATCATTTTCGCTTTTTTTTGTTCAGAGCCGCCGGTTTCCACCAATTGCTTTGCTTTTCGTTTCCGACGTGCAGTGGTGGACCCACGTCTCATGCATAGTAGCTAATCGGCGCACAGAATCGAAATTCTTTTGAAAACGGTTCAAACATTGTTGAGCAATTCGTTTTCACATGATTTTTTGGTCAGCATTAAACAAATGTATCGTATCCTTTCTTCTGATATGCCTACGGCTTTAGCTATCTTATACACCTTTAATCACCGATCGCCCAATACTACCATACTGTGCAACTTCTCGATATTTCCACCTGTGGTTGCAGTTTTTGATAGTTCTTCACATGGATAATCTCCAAGAGGTACGACCGACCACGTTTAAACTCAGCAGCCCATTTCTTTACTCTGGAAAATTGTGTAGCTTGGGCCGCATCGTCTTTGCATTTAAACAGTGAATTTTGGCTCTACATGCTTATGAACGCAAATATATGTTTTTTGCATAGTGATCGTGAAAGTCGTCTTTTTTTAACGAAAAATCGTATTGAAAGTTCCACTTTTTTTAACGCAAAAATCGTGAAAAAAGTATACTTCTTTTAACTACTTTATTGAAATTTCAATTTGACAGTTGTCAATTCCAAAGTCCTTTTCGACTAAATTTCGACCAAGAGATCGCTATGCAAACAAACTACGTGTACAACACGTTTTGAAAGTCATACTTTTTTCATTCATTTGCTTGATTAACTCGGGCTTCGCCCTCGTGATTAAACTGCAAAATTCATGAAAAAAGTATGACTTTCAAAACTAGTTGTACAAATTACTATTGCAAGAAAAAGGCGAAGCGCGAAAAATATCAAAGAATTTTCCTGACATTTAAATTTGGAAAGAGCTATTTTCCCATCAAACACGTTCCAAAGGAATTAATAAAAGATACAAACAAATAGCTGACAGTTTCTGAGTCCACTAAATGATTTACATGCAAGCAAGAAAGTTAAATCTTAATCGAGAACGTAGTTCTGAGTCTCATCACTATTGATTTATGTTTATTCGTGTTTCTTCCACGTTTACAAATTAACTCAATGATCACCTACGACCTACGAAAGCAAGTTAGCATTCAACGTGGATTTTTACAGGAAGTACTAATCGTTTAAAATCTACATCAAAACGCTATCGCGCAAGAATATTTCAATTTCAAATCAATTAATTTCCCTATAATGTTAATTGTGTAGCAACTGGCAACAAACAAAGACAGAAAGTAAATTAATATCATTTTCTGTTTATTTTAATATACAAGATAAGTTTTTGTAGTGGAAACTGGTACATTGTCATATGCTGTTCGAGTATTTTTCAATATAACCCATAATAAACAATATACGCATTCTATCTTAATTTATAATTCCGCAACTAATATTTATTTATCCAAACCTGCCATTAATTAAAGAAAACTGCAATTAGTTTGCTTGTCTCACGCTAGATGCCGTAAGTGCCTGCAACTAACTTTAGAGCGTTCCGGATACATATATATAATATAGATAGATATGAGTGCTTATAATATTGATTCTATTAAATCGACTTTTAACTTTAATTAAAATGAGAGCGTCTAAAAGAACATATTAAAATGTTAATCAGCGCAACAATTTAACATCAACAAATGTTTTCATAAAATTTAATAACAATTTTCACAAAGCAAACCCCTTACAAAATTTATAGATATATTTGAACAGCAGTCGCGTTAAATTATAAAATTTACTTAAAAAATGATACACGTAGAGCTCATAAAAGACTAACAAGGAACACCTGCGGTGCTAACAATGGACCGCCACAGCACAGCTCTAAAAAAGTTTAATTAGCACGAGCATGTGGATATCCTCCAATGACATTCTTCGTTTTAAACAGTTGTTCGAGTTTTTACAACATAAGACTCTAATATTGTGAGTAAAAATGGATATACAAATTGCATTAGACAAGTAGGACAGTTCGAGCTTACCTGTAGAACAAAACCGTCAGAATTTATTTGCAGTTGCTTCTAAGAAAGACATATCCCCATAGTTCCATACTTGAACAATCTCTTTAGGGTTATTAATGAAGGGGATGGCCAATTTACATTGAATCTTTAAGCATCACTGTAAATGAATTGACAGTATAAAACTACTTAATAATTTGAAGTGGTTCGCCAACCCTGCAGTCATAATGATAAGAGACCACCCTCTAAAAGTCAAAGTTCGAATGAACAATAACACCATACTACACGGCCAGAAGTCGTCAACCCTTTAATATTTGCGAACACTGCCAGGGCCGTAGGTAAATTTACCTTGATAATACAATGGCCCTAGTTGCACACCGCGATCACAGACTTGATTAAAATTTTTGTTCCAACTGCACTAATAATTTCTTTCACAAATCAAAAACTGGAAATAAAACGTTAGAATTTATACATATGCCACCCCCGTCATATAAAACGTGTGTTAGTAGTAAAAATAAGTGAGAAGGGACTTTCTAAATAATTTTTAAAATGCCATATATGGAATGCTATATAATATAATTGATATTGCAAATATGTATATTTTCTAGACCCTCCTCAACATTCACAAAGGTGCAAATTTGAACATTATTAGTTTGGTTAAAATGAATAAAATCAATATAAGTATGTTTACTTACTTCGCAGTAGCTTTTACCAATTAGCACCACCACGAAACTGTTGGGTCAGGTCAAAACGAAGACCGGTAAACCTACTTAATCAAAACAGTGCCCTAGCTAACAATGGAAGTGTAATAATGCTAAAATGATATGAAAAGGTTATCTTTTGTTGCGTAATTATGTTACACAAGGGTCAAGCTGATATGGGACAAAAGCTGTCGCTAAAAGCGTTATTTCAATAAAGTAGTGTTCGCTTTTCGACTGGTGAACAAATAAAAAGCTACTTAAGCAGTAACCGAAATAAAATCAATATTTTGTTAAGAACTTCAGGAGTTCTTTGCAGAAGTTAACTTTTTTGAAAAATACTACAACACTGCCCCATTACCTCGGACTTGGTTGTTTACGATTTCCGCAAACAAAGTTAAATCCGTAAACTATTTAACTAAATGCAAATAAGACCCAAAGAAAAACGAGTTTTTAAAATCTCAGGTACGCACAGGACCGAAACTGATCTCGCCCTTCTTCACCTTCTGAACTACATCAAGAGTCCAACCTTGAAAATCAAACACAGACGATTATAATAAGTATATTTAATCACTGCATAACTCCAGATCATAAATTTACAATGTAATTAATTATGCAAATTACGTGGGCAATTATAAAATTCCTAGCAATAAGATTCTGAGTTTCTATTTACATTTAATCAACATGGGTGGGCGTACTTGGGAGGATATTTTTGGATTTTCCACCTATCTACCGTCACAACTCAATAAATTCGTCGAAATTGGCTAAATTAAAAATTGTAAAATATATAAATTTAAGGCTATAGTTTAGCAAGCACAATTTATTCACCTATTTGTTTTTATAAAAAGAGCGAACATTTTTCTGACAGCAAATAACACATGTTAAGAAGCTAGTCGATTCCAAGTCCACTAATATCGCATTCAGCGATTTAAAAAACACACGATAAAATGTCCATGATAAAATCTAGTAATAGCTTGCTATTCAAATAGCATAAATGATGCACATCTATTATATGTTTAAAAATTCACGATTTGATTGTTAACAGGAAATTATCAGCTGTCAGCTATTCGTGTACACTATACAAACACAATTTTTTTAAATCAAGTGAAACGACCCTGTCCCTAATATTTGAAACTTATATCACAAAAGAATTGGAAAACAACTAGGTAAGTTACAGAAATGGTGCTTTATCTTTATTTATTCTGTACGCCGATAGTGTACCAAATATCCTTGTACAGCTAATGAATCAACAATTTTTTTAAATTTTAATATGAGCATGGGTTGCTTGGCAATTAAACAAGAACAAATTGACGAGAGTTTCTTTCCAGAAACTTATGCAAATATGAAAAATTTCAATCTTCCCAGAAAAAGAGTTGAGCAGAAGTAATCTTCGGTTGAAATATTAAACAAAAAAATTGTATTGAATAAAAATAGTAATTTATTATACAAGACGATAAAGTTAAATTTTATCCACGAGTGAATCGTTTAACGTCGAGACGAAGTCGAGACGTTAATGATTCAAGAGTGGATAGAAATAACTTTATCGTCGTGTATAATACAATATTTTTTTCTACAGCAAGAACTTTAATAATTTCAAAAGAAAATAATGACAGTCAACCACATTTCAAAATGTCAGTAGCTAGATTGGGTTGCTACGATAATACGAAGCTGTCATATCTAATTTAAACAAAAGTTAGAAAATTAAATTACTTTATCTATCCTTAATGTTAAAGTGCTACTTTATCTACCCTTGCTGTTAAAGTAAAACTTGACCTTTTGTTTTGAGTTGATAAAAGCACACTTTAACATGTGCTATAGAAAAAAAACATTTATTTACACCTTTGCGTTTTATTTGTCATTAATATGTAAACTAAAAAATTAATAAATATTGTACAATAGCATTTTTAAAGGCTTTCCAACGAGGTATCACTAAATAGCAGTTACCATTTAAAAAAAAATGGAGAGGGCGACGTGTGACCTGTGACAGTGGCCATGGAAGCCTCCGAAATTAAGCTTTTATATTTGCTAGAATGTTTTTATCACTGAAACTGAAACATTTCAAGTCGCACGTTCTAGTCGCTTAATGTCTCTTCAAATTCCGTATCTGATTTTAACAGATTAATTAGGGATCCTACAAAATCCCCTTTTTAAGTATTGCGTCTGCTATATTGCGGAATTTTTCTTTGTTCAACTAGCTTCCGATGAATTATGTTCTTTTATCTAGAAATATACTATTTTCAGGCTAGCCACTGTTTAACAGCATAATATAAACAATTTTGATTGGCCGGAAACAACAATACTTAAAGACTGTATGAGGTACCTACTTCTCGAACGAGTGTTGATGATGGGAAAAGCCTCTCTGTATGTGTAGAGAAAACTTCTCAACATTAGAAGTCGATAAATTGCTCTTGATTAGAGAATCACTCGAATGTAAATTCTCCACATTCTAAAATAGTCCTACAGATTAAAATTAGTAGAAGAAATGATTCACTTATTGCAATTATTCATAACATACTTTCCTTTAATATTATCAAATACGAAGAATTCTGACGTATCAGATAAGGCTGATCGCCTCATTATACATGGCGTTTAAAAAATACGTTGGGATATTTTACTCACTTATAGATCCCATCAATACAAAAGAAAAAGTCCTAATAAACATGGGTCTGGAAATGCTTTGTTTCTGAGATAGTGTTAAAATTTTCAAAAAAAAGGAAAAAAATCCCAGCCGCCCCAGGAATAAATAATTTAAATCTAAGTGTGCCAAAACATGCACATGAATAACACCAGTACACCTTCAAAGTTTCACTAACATTCGGCTAAGGAGTTTTTAGATATTGAAGCATTTTAGTTTTTGTCTTAACAGGTTCAGAGACGTGCAAAAATATGGGCTTTATTGTTTTTTCTTGAAAACGAAGCGAGATCCGAAAAAATCTCACGAAACAAAAAAGTTGGATTTTTAGTTGCTTTATTAAAAAAATATATAAAAATTGCAAAAAATTTAGTAAGCGTTATTTATTTTTTTTTTAAACCTAATCGATGTCCCGTGGGCACTCCCCTGGAATTACATCAACTATAATCGGTCCAAAAGATACCTCATCAAGTTATAAACGAACTGTACAAACTTCATTCATATCACTCAAAGCGTTTTTAGATAAAACATAAAAAACGAATTAAAAAAAAATTAACACCCTGTATCTCGAAAACGAAGCGTTTCCGAACCCATGTTTATTAGGACATTTTTGTTTGTATTTATGAGATCTGTAAGTGGGTAAAATATGCGAACGTATTTTTTAAACACCCTATATACATCCTGATGGAAATTATTTAAATAATAGTTTTTCAAACCCCTGGATTAATAAGGTTGTAGGATTTGAAGTCACGAGTAACTTTTTATGGTACAAGGGATATCGTCTATAGCGACGGCCAAGGGACCGGAAGAATTCAGTCGTTTTATCCATAGGTCACTATAAATAAAGAAAAGCAACGTTTTTCTCCAAGCAGACGACCAATTATGCTCTCCCGAGGTGTTTTCAGGCTGTAAAATACATCATTTTGGTATTTTTCCGCTGTTTTTAGACAATAAGAAATAAGAGTATCCACGTGTATTCATTGCTAGGACGGCAAGCAGCAACAATAGAGGCCTAAGCCGAAAAAACTTAACGTAATATAACGACTTCCTAGAGACGGTTTTGAGTAAATTTCAATATTCTTTCTTCCTCCAAAATTTGAGCATTGTAAGTTTTCAAATTAACACACTGCATGTCATGCCACCGAATTGAAATACCACCGATGTGGATTTATATCCCACCAAGGTAAGGTACCTCCGCCCATTTACCACCGACCGAAAACACCTCCAACCGCAGCTGTTGTAACACACCTTACGTAAAAAAACAGGAACTTGCATTTCTTACGATATTAATTTATTTGTATATAATGTGTTGTTTACTTATTTATTTTAATATTTTTGTGGTGTGTAGAAAACCCCATTGAACTCTATTATCGTGCAATTTGTTTTCTATAGCCAACTATAATAATATATTATTATATTAGTTTAATAACAGGATCTATTGTAGGGCGAGTGACTTTGGGGCACGACAATACGCAGCGCGGAATGCTCTAATGCCTTTTATTAAACAAGTATAATATACTATTTTATCTACTTTGCTTTAAAAGATTCAAAAGCTTTAAATTGATATTTCAGAAATGTGGCAAGCTGTCAGTTCCAGAAAACAAAGTAGGCTGTATTTCAACCTGAAGATTCAAAAATAGTACTATAATGAGTTCCATTGTGCCATTGTACCATATTGTGGCATAAAGTAGCTAAAGCATTATACATAATCAATAGCTGCTAGGTTGGGTTGGGTGAAACTTTGTTATATCTTCAGAGTTTAGGCATTCTATATCATACCTACGTGTTCTGTACAATGACGTTTTCATCATACAATGCCACTAACATATATGTATACTATACAAAGCAGCAAAATATCCGGAATGCGGTCGCCGTATAGTACAGCCACCGTCGCATTCACAGATAAAATGTCTTAAGCTCGGAAGTGGAACGAATGCCTAATATTTAGCCAACTTTTATGTTGCAACAAATGCAAGCGGATTGGTAGTTTTCCGTTTGGTGGCAAATTCTGCAAATGCGCTGCAGTCGGTAGTAAATCCATGTGGTGGTAAATCGTATCAGTAGTAGTTCACTCGCTAGTTATTATGAATCGGATTTAAACTCAGTCGCTGGCAATTCACAGTTTGACAAATATTAAAATAACGCAACTGCAAGCGGAAAGTTATGATTCGAATAGAAAAGTTACTTTCTTTGAATATGTTGAGAACTTGTACATGTACTGAAGCGTGTCGTACGTTTTACTACAATGCTAAAAGTATTCTTATAGATATAATTAAATGTTGATACAGCTGGGCTCCGTCTCCCCTAATCTCTACCTATTCCTATCAAATACTTCATCTTCTAATTTCCGATCTCTCATTGCTGTTCTTATGCCTTTGTTCTAAGATCTTCGTGGTATTCTTAGTTTTCTCTTACCACGTGGTTTCCACACAACCTTGATATTCTTGTACTTCTAAGGTAAACTATTTCGGTTGCCTTGAGCTTTCTCTTTGCATCTGTATTCGTTGTCCATACCGTCCATAACACAATACCGACTCTTACATATTTAATCGTACATGCCTTTTTACCTTTTGGGAAATATAAAATTTAACGAAACGAAGACGTCTCTCACCAAAAAACATATTTAGAAACCCAAACGCTAGAGAACTAATTAACCATAGCTATTGTCATGATATGGATACAGGGGTATAAAAATCAGTTTAAATATGATTAAAAGATTACAGTAATTAAATATTATAAACATCACTTTGAATATGAATTGAGTATTTAAATTATTCATATGCATTTAGTAAAGAAAGAAAATAGAATTTATAATTTAATAATATGGTGAGAATATTTAACTAAAGCAGTGCTAATCTACAGAAGAAAATAAATAGAAAGAAATACTGAATTAAGTTTATTGTGGAATTACATTTGACATTTGTGCGTCGATTGAGTTGGGTTATTACGAGCTATTTACACGAAAGGAGAGTCGCAGGGACGCCGTTAGCAAAGTAATCATGTTTATGGGGTTTGTTAATTGAGGTCTGGTGTCTTGTCCTTGGTTGGGATTTTTGGTGCTGATCTGTGCCGTACTTCAGGAGAGTGGTTTGGATTCAATATTGAAGATAAACAACTATGACTAAAGTCTGTTTGGATCCATGTAGATGGGGAGCTGTATGGCCTGATTCCTTATGCAAACTATTTTTCCTGGGTTAAGACAGTTCCTGATTCTGTACATTTTGACAGTTTGGTTGTCAGTGAAGTCCTTCACCGTGGTTTTGAGTGGAGCAGTTGTGATCAGTAGCAGAGTAGGAAGAATTGGTTTCTACCGAGGACATTGATAAGCTCAAATAAAAAGGTGGGTGAGTTTAGATATTAAATAAGAACTGAAATAAAATAAAGATTAAAAGTGAATTAATTATTAAGGAAGTACTTACTGTTTGGGATTGTCATATAACAGATGTAACGATCAGTATTTGTCATTGAATCTTCAAAGTTGGTTTGACGTACCATTTGACAGAATTTTTTTGAAGTGTCATAATTAAAATCGGAACATCAAATTTCAGAATAAGCAATTTAGATAAAAGGAATCCACTCTGATTTTAGGAGCTAGCCGGACAAATAATTTTGAATATTCAAATAAAATAAATAGGGCAATTTAAATTGACTAAAAGTTAATTATAATAATATACTCATAGGTAACACAAAGTAAGAGCCTGAATCATAATCATATTTATGGCGCTCAATGTGGAGCCATGACACTATCTATATTGACATATTCATCCGGCAAGATGCCGCTAACCCTTGACCTGATAATCAATTAATATCAGTGATCTAAGAAGCGCACCTGGATAGTCAGGGGATGTTCATTTCCCAAAAATGTTTTGGTCTTCTGTGCGGGTGGCAACCGTAGATGCAAATCACACTGATATGAGTTGTAGCACATCGGTCTAAGTAGCATTCGGCTGCTATATAGTAATGCCTTTGGTTGTTTGGGATTACGTTCGAGTGTGTAACCACATGCTAATCGCCTTCCTCCAACCTAAATCAATGTACCTACATTACATTTTTTATAATATTGACAGTATTTTAAAATGTATACAGCGTGTCTCACCCGCTATCCCTCACAGCCAAATTAATATCGTAACCTTATTATTGAATGATGGAACTATAACTGTATACTGTATGCAAATGGAAGTGACTGGTTAGAAATTATATGCACCAAATTTTATATTGTTTTCCTTTCTGACCAAACGTATACCGATGCCCCTACAGCAGAGATGCAACCAAAAGACTGACACCGACCGTGCAATTCATCAAACAAAATTGGGTTATGTTGTTTTCAATTTGTGGTTATGATTTTTGTAGGTTTACACTGTTTCCGTAAAATTTTCGGCATTCTGATATTAAAATTACAACAATGTCAATAAAGCAATTGAAAAAAGTTATAGTTTTTCAAGTCGCAGTTTGACATTTATCACACTTCATGCGTGGAACCCAATGAAAACATATACTACTTAACAGCTTACTGGAAGGAGAAAGCATTGTGAATGGATTATAGAAACAAGTTTTGCAATATGTGCAATTGAGCTTCATATTCTCCACAATACCAGTACCAAGATTCTAACAACAAAGCAAATAAAACTATCAAATACTCGAGCTCTAATTAAGTTGCAAAGGAAGCCTCATATTTTATGCAAGTAAACAGTATTTTAAAGCGTCGGTGCGCTCGTCGCCTGAAAACAAACACTGCGAAATAATTCTGTGCTTTAAATTTATTACCTCTCTAACGATACAACCAGAAAGGGGGTAGATACATATTAAAGGGGATGCTTAATTTTCACATATCGACCTGGGCCAACTTTCAGCAGAGTTCATTGAAACACACCAAGGCGTGCTTTTATGAATGAACAAAGAAAAATCAATTTCATGCACCAAACTAGGCCAGCTCCAGGTCAATCAGTCGATACCAATCACTTAGAATGCTCGTATTAAATGCAAATAGGAGTTCCCATGTTCTGGCCATTAAACAAAGCCGGCAACATAAAGGCGAAAGAACGGTTCATCAAAAACTAAAATTCCGTTGACGAAGTGGGCCCACTGACCCACTTGGACGAGTAACAATTCCGGGTGTCAACAATTCTAGTTTATTAATCAGGCGGCCACGAAAATTTCCAAAGCCGCGTAATTTTACGTAATAAATCTCGACGACCCCGCGCCCAATGATCAAAGGCAAAGGCACGCACGGCAGGCGAACTCTGGCATTAGCTATTTATACCGAGGAGACATTGCTTGGCTAATCAGCTCGTAGCCTGTAATCTTCAAGATCATGGCCAATTTTACGGCACGTAGATGTGTAATTACGTAGAGAAAATTGCGCTGTCAACCTAGTGACTCTTTTATGTGCTTCGGCGGCGAACATCCATCCAAAGCTGGCGATAAAAACAAAATCCTATTTATTGGTCAGTCTGAAAGTGGCGAAATTTTAAGTTGTCCATGGACGACAGGTTGACACATGCAACCAGGTCTCTGCGATAGATAATTTATAACAATGTAAATAATACCAAGAGACACTTCGCAATGTGATATCACACACCATCACAACTGTTTTATTAAGTAAAAAACAGCCCTTGGATGAGTATCCGAACAATAATGATAGTAGTACTGCTTCGGAAAACACGTTAAGCCGTCGGCCCAGGTTGTCATTTCGGTGACAATCGTAGAATATGCCAGAGGACTGATACTAGGATTCTAACCACAAGCCGCACGACATTATTATTTAACTTATCATTCAGATAGATCCAGTTGTTCGGTCCACAATATTACAGATCCTCCCTTTTGATCATGTTTACAAATGGTTAATTTAGAAATGGATCACACAAAATGAACCGGGGTTAATAAACTATCAAAGTTTTAAAGTAAAAAAAAAAGGTATGAAGACCCAACACCAGCAATGTGGTTTAACCTGACCCTGGCAAAGATAATACAGGACAATGAGATCATAACCAACAGCACTTTGATTGAAGGTGGCCATCCTATTCTGGCGATTTAACATTGATCGCAACAACACTGGACCTAAGAAAGATATAACGAGACTCAAAAAGCCAAGTTAGTCGTACACTAGACGAAATATGTGATGATGGGAAGGAAGAGCTCCAAAAGAAATTCCATAAGTATTAATTTAGAGAAAAAAGGAAAAGTGCTTACCAAGGGTAGATAGTTTCGTATTCGTAGAGGCGTGAACGACGGAATTTTTTAATATAAACTGAATTTGTGCAGTATGTACTAAGATTAGAATTTAAAAAACCTACATAAAAGCGTGTGAGGTATAGGTGCAAGACAAAAGCGATTAAAACATAATGAAGCATGGCAGGGGAAAATTCTGAGGAGGGCATTTGGTGACCAGTGGGAAACAAGAGAAACGAGGACCTGTGACGTTTAATAGTACAACTAACCATCGGAATGCAAGCGATCAAGTGATAAAGGTATAAGGGGTAAGATGGCTGTATCATTTACAAATTATTGAAAAGATGGAAGAATTTCAAAATGGGTGGGCCGTCGAAAAAATGGGTTAGACGCGGTTACATAATATCTGGAAAAAAGTGCCAAACGCTGTTTAGATATGCGATATACACAAGTAGATCGTGCATGCTAGTTATACAGTTCTTGTTTTCGATAGTATGCAGCGGTAGTTAACCCTGGAAACAGGTCATCTACATCCCTCCCCGGTAATGTTCGTCACAACTAAAGTCTACGCCAACTTGTATTTTTATATGTATTTTCTTATGTGTTAGACTTAAACATATTATATTCTACAATTATAGTTGTTCGTAAAGACGCATTGTGTAGCGTAATTAACGAGTGCAGCAAGAAACGCATGCTGTACGCGGGATACGGAGAGTTTTCACCCATGCAGATTAAGCAAAGAACTAAGAAGACGCCACGTAGTCGCACGCAGCCTCTGCTGAGAGCTGCATGTGTTTGCGACTCAAAAGTATAATACGTGAATTCGCCCAAGGCGTTGCAGGTGGCCTGCAGCGAACCAGCGTTTACAAATTAAGTGAACGTATACCCACCGTGTACGGGGTGAGCATACAAATTGAGCAACATCCAGAGGGTGTTCGTTGAAGCGTTACGAAGCTGCGACGTCGGCCAAACGTAACAAAGACAGCGACAAGAAAGCCTGGGAATTCTCCGTCGAATTGCAGTTTGGTTAATTTCCAGGCCCACGTCGGCTAAGTTTGAGTAACGTAATCCAGGGACAATCCCACACGTGACACAGCATGTCTGAGCTTGTTCCAGTTAAAATGTTTTCAAGAAATCGCTTCTTCCGCGATGTGCGCATAGCGTTTAAAAAATGTGTTATGTACGCGGATTGTACCGATCTGGGTGTGCGTGAATATGAAGAGAGGTGGCATTAGCCAGGGCCGTCTTTAAATATTTTTGACTCCTACGTTTTGAGTAGTTATTTCGGTGCTAATTTAATAACGTTTCATTGATGTATTCTATATGTGTCTGAATGTACATGCAAGTAGACCCAGCTATATTATCTTGCACATAGATAATTTGATGATTTAAACTTGTTTTCTTATATTTGATTTGTGTTTATATGTAAATGTGTTTTTGTGTTCCAAAGTCAATAGATAATGTGAACAAATTGGTATTTCTTGTGCATTATTTAAAGTTTTGGCAGATGGTGATCTTTCAGGAAACGCAAACTGAGATATTAAGAGAGTTTCATGTTAAATGAGCTATTTAAGAGATAAAAAGGGCAAATAATTATTTAAATATTCAGGTGTACGGCATCTTGTTCAAATTTAACGTAACCACGGGCAGCTGAACAAACGTCGATTGACAAACATCCAAAACAACTAACTGAGAAGCACACACAATGAATACTGAACTTTTGCAGACACAAGATGGCTTCGGTAGTCATATTATCATATTTAGAATGTAACTTGTTCCGTCCTGTTGCGTAAACAAACATTATTTTCATTTCTGATCTCAAACATTATTTTGATATATGCTACTAAAGGCAAACACAGCATTAAAGAAAAACAATTAATTCACCCGTTGAATTAATAATTGATAAACATAGCAGATGCGATATAATAAGGTGTTGTAAAAAGCTATCACACAGTGATGACGGTGCACAAAATAAAGTCTTCTGTACATTTTAAAAACATTTAAATATGAAAGTCCCGGCTGCAAATCTATTTCTAACTTGTTCAGTTGTGGAAACTTATACGTTTTCGTCAAGTCTCTTCACTTTAACCTTTTAAAGGACAAATTCCCATAATTTTATTGTAGCATCTCATCAAACAATATTCTGAAAAGATAGTATTTCCGACTTTTGTTGTCACTTGCCTTCAGGTCATATACAGTGTGTCCGCGGATTGAGTGCACCTAAGGTGTAAATAACAAAAAAACTTCGAGTTAGATGTTAATATTCTAGGAATCGCTCCTGATTGTTCTCAAACCAAGATCTTGAGAAAATCAATCAAATTAATTAATATGCAGGGTGTTTTTCGAATCGATTTTTAAAAAATGGCCAAGAATAAACTACCTTTATTAGAAGAGCTAACAAAAAAAAGTATTAAGAAAAGTTCTTTAAAATTAAAAGTAATGGCAGACTCTCCATTTTCAGACAAATCGGCCTACTCTGATTTTTTAAAATACTTTTTGGTCTTTTATAACAACATACTTTTTATCGGGCTGTAGGAGGTATTCTAACTAGTTCATGCACTAAGATGTTAAAAAAATAATCCAGTGCCTCCTACTGCTACGATAAAAGGTATGTTGGTATAAAAAATAAAAACAAAATAAAAAAAATCGATGTAGGCCGATTGTTGTGAAAATTGGAAGTCTGCCATTACTCTTAATTCTAAACAACTTTTCTTAATACTTTTTTTTGTTATCTCTTCTAATAAAGGTAGTTTACTCTTGGCCATTTTTTTAAATCTATTCTAAAAATTAATTAATTTTTTCTATAGCACATGTTAAAGTGTGCTTTTATCAACTCAAAACAAAAGGTCAAGTTTTACTTTAACAGCAAGGGTAGATAAAGTAGCACTTTAACATCAAGGATAGATAAAGTAATTTAATTTTCTAACTTTTGTTTAAATTAAATATGACAGCTTCCTATTATCGTAGCAACCCAATCTAGCTACTGACATTTTGAAATGTGATTGACTGTCATTATTTTCTTTTGAAATTGTTAAAGTTCTTGCTATAGAAAAAAATATTGTATTATACACGACGATAAAGTTATTTCTATCCACTCTTGAATCATTAACGTCTCAACTTCGTCTCGACGTTAAACGATTCACTCGTGGATAAAATTTAACTTTATCGTCTTGTATAATAAATTACTATTGATTGATTTTCTCAAAATCTTGGTTTGAGAACAAGCAGGAGCGATTCCTAGAATAGTAACATCTAACTCGATTTTTTTTGTCACTTATACCTTATGTGAAGTCAATCCGCGGACACACTGTATATACAACAGTTATTGCAACAGCTGTACGACTTCCAATAAAACTAAATAAATTGAGCAAGATCTATTTAATAATTTCTACTAAACGCTTCGTATATAATTCTTCAATTTAATTAGTTGAATTGCTGCTTTACGGCCAGAAACGGTCTCTGTCGTTTTGAAGTATTCAGTAAAATCATAGTTGAAATGTCATTTATTCAAATTATTTAAATGTTGCACGTTAAAAAATTAAAATTATTCAATTTTGCCAGGAGCCGTTAGCACATAAACAATAGAACATAAATAATCCGACAAATAGCATAAGCAATATCGAATCATATCAACGGTAATTGTCATAATACGTATACACACACAAACAATTGAGCCTTCTCATTGAAGATACGCTCTCACGGAGAGCTTGCTGGCAGTTTTGCCGGCGCGAGGCTTTAAGCAAGAGCCGACGCCGTTGCAAAGTTACAAGCGAGCTGTTCGCCTGGTGCCCATCTCTCGGCTTGAGGGGAAAACGTTACTTGCAGAGTACATTCGGATCGTGTAATAGCCTGCAGTTTTATATTATTATATAATCACGTCCATTAGTAGAGCTACATAAACTGCATCATAAAACTGAACTACATTTTATATATAGATCGTAGTCATTCTCATTATTCGGCATGAGTAACATTATATTTTTCATCAGCATCGCCATGAACATAAAACAACGCAAATAAGTACCAAATCATGGAAAACTGGAGAAACAAAATTCATTTATAAAATTGAAATATGCAAATATTACAATTTAAATGCTTAAATAGGCCAATCTCGCAGAAAACCAAGATAACATTTTCTAAGAATACTGAATTCCCAGTTGCGTCGATAACTAAACGGAATAAATATGTATGCAAGAGCACTATCTGGCGAATCTAACCTCAATAAACTACTATTTTGCAGGCCTAATTTTCAATAGAAAGAAATAGATTCAGCTTGATAACTACTACACAATTTTGTTTAATAAGAGAAAAATGTTACAACTTGTTAATCTACAACACGAATTTCCATAATTGAAGAAAAGGGGTTTAAAGAATCTTGTTTTTCCATTTAAAATGAAAGTATTTGTCAAGGAAATTTAAATAAAAATTGAGAAAGGCTTTCATTAGCTGCCCTTTATCATACAAAAATATTTTATAAAAGTGACGTTTTTGCCCGTGGTAAGAATATGAGTTGAAGCGATTATGTACAAATTACTCGTTTTAATATCTAGTTTATTCGTTTATATGAAAACAAACATTTACATGTTCATAAGCAATTACTTATCCTCAAGCAACCCTGCAAAAACCTAACATTAATACAGCAGCTTTACAAGCTATACAAAATGACCCTAATTCAGAGCTTAGGGCTTTGTGTCATTTGCACAAGGGGAAATTTACATATCTCGCCCGAAAATTACGAGCACTCCACGTAAAGGAAATCAATTTCTCTGCAATCCGTGACACATCTATTGATTAGTAATTCCCGTTGTCAAGCTAGTGTACAATAGGGATTCAAGCTGGGAATTGCCCCGTCTTTACTAGTAACGCCCTTGTTGGGGGCAATTATGTTAGTGCTCAATTTATCGATTGAACCAGAAGCCTATTTTGCATGACATTAGTTATTTCTTAAAACTAAACCAATAGAAATCGGAAAAGTCATTAGTTTCTAGAAAACTGCATTTCCCGAACTTTCTTACGTTTTCAAGGCGCGTTCAGAACGAAAATCTTTGGAATTCGGAACCAGAACTTATTCTAATCTCGTTATGTTCATTAAGCAAATTTCTTGTGCACTGATACGGTCAAGTACATTAAACAACAATAAACATAAGGCATAACTAAGTATAATTACGCTATATTATGTAATTAAGTAGTTAGATAATCACCTTCTATTAATTAGAACTGTAGTACAATAAAGTTAACTACCAAAGTCGTTACCATTAACCGACTGTCGAGTTATAACAATAAGCACTTTTGTTATTAATAAAAAAATATATTTTATGATTACTGGCGATTGTTTATTTTACAATACTTTAATAATTAATTAGCTGGTAGTTATATGAAGCTGGAATAAAATAATAGGAACTATTACCACGTGTTTTTTCATTACGACCACAATAAGAATAATCATCTATCGTGAGTACATGAACGCACGGGAAGCAGTATAAGTATCTCTGACATGTACCATATGCCGGGCATGGTTACTAGAAGGCTATATTTCGTATTAAAAATGTAGCATTCCTGTAACCGTGGCCAGCATACCGCAAAGCTGTAGGACCCTCTCTCGTAAATCCAGCCATGGGGACTACTGCAGGCCGTTAGAGTAGATTCCATACTATGCAGTAGCAGAGTTTTTCCCAAAATGTTAGGTGCATTCGAGCAGGTAAAAGTTATTACAAAAAGCTTCAACAATAGTTGAGTAAGTTTACAATGTTTTGTTCATTCGCAGATTGATTAAGGATCCATGAATAATTAATTACGACCACTCAAAATCCCCAAGAAGTATTGTGATGATCCCCTCCCTCCGTTTAAACTTCTGAAGAAATTAATGCGAATTGAGTAAATAACTAGTGGCGCTCTAGGCAAATAACACCTTGTATTTAATTAGCTACCCCCTGGCGTACCGTCCCACCCCTTTGTCCAATTGTAATCTAGCCGTGCAATCCTTGCTACATAACGCTTGGGTCGTGTAGCTTTCCGAGTAACCAAAACATCCTATTTGACACTACCTTGATAGATATTTTAGTTTTTCCATTTCAGTCAAGCGACGCCCTATATTCCTTGTGGCGGCGTGAGCTTGTTTTGGTCGAAGTGCCGTTTAATTATGTAATAAAAAAAACCAAATACTCAAAACACGAGCACTCAAAATCCGAAGCATATTTCAAGTGATATCAAATCCAAGCCAACCCGCCAAATAAAAGCCTGAAAATAACAAACTCCAGAAAACTAAAGAAGAAAAGACAAGGATTTAATCAATCCAACACAATGTGCAAAGATGTTCATCCCACAACAAAAGAAACCACCTACATCCCTCCCAACCGAACCTCCCTAAGATAGTGTGGATAGCTGTACATCCAAAAAGAAAAGTGACAGTCCCCAGTGCCTAACTAATCACCCACAGATAAAGTACGTACCTTAACTTAGCAGGAACTAATCTCCTCTAATTCTAACTAAATCAAATGTAACCACATGTAAAAAGTCGTCAGCTATAAAAATAACAGTTTTAATATAGCGATCTTAAAAGCAACAAACAAAAATAAAACCTGTCTCGCACTGGACCTCAATGAAATTACTTAACATCCAGCCGCCAGTGTAGAAATATAGTTCCGCAAATAAAACAAGTAGGCTAACTATACCTGTTCCAAGTGTGCTATTAACGGAACACTTGCCAAAATTTGCCTTCGCCCACCAGTACACATCGGCAGCTTTTATTGCTTTTGTCACATCTAACATTTTGTTATCCTTGAAATCAACGCCGTTAACACCTGAATTATTCATCAGCTTTCGCAGCAAAATCGAATGTCTTGGAAACATGACCCTTCGAAAGGTATTTGCACTGGCGCTTGTAAAATTATTACATTACATGCCCTCGTCGCCGATATTAACATATTTTCCCATGGTAAGATTTACGGGAATCAAAGTATTTAACAAAATACAAACAGTACCTTAAACGCTTAAACCTTTTACACTGAAACACCACTGCGTCACCGCAATATCATTCTTCGTAGCCCTTACGATGGCACAATTAAATTTCCCTGCTTTGCACGCAACCCTCCAATTTATGCAGCGATAGGTCTTAGACCCGACCTGGTCAGTTCGCATTTACATAAATGTTCCAAAAAAAGAAATAAGCTAATGTCCACCACCCTCGTGAACTTTCTACTATTTACACAACCACTATATTGTAAATGCAGTATTTCACGACGCAGACAGACGCTTCATGAACCAATTTAAATGAAAACCTAAATTGCCTTTTGCTTCTTTTTACCTTCGTATTGAAAAAAAAAACCATTACCACAATTATGATTATGATTATAGAAACTACGTTTATAACAAACGTACATACGATACTTATTAAGCCTATTTATTATTCACTAGACTATTGTCTAGCGGCCTCAATAGATATTCGTGCTTAACCTAATATATTACTATGTTCAAAATTTATCACAGTACGGGTAAGGCGCCAATATACGTATGTAATCAGTTATAAAAACATATTGCACTATACATTGTGTCACCCATTTATAAATCATGTTTCTCTCTTCATTTGTTTTCGAACTATTTACGTTTCTCAAAATAAAATCAGCACTTTCAATTTGATGTAAATAAATTCATTAAACGCATTTTTAAAATATAGCAGCCCTAAAAGTGAATAGACATCGAATTTCTACACTCTAATGTTCAATATAAGTATGTCCCAGCTCTACGTTTATCGATATTTCCTATACAGATGACATATGTGTTTACATGACATTATTTCCAAAAGCAATTACATCTATACCTTCAACATCGAACTGTTGGTATGTCGAAATTTCAAATAATCTGCATCCTGGAAATGTACAAAACAGTTTCTAAATGTTAGTAGTCCGTTTATTGAAGCATCTTATACGGGAACCAGCAGGGGCGCCCGTTCACTTATATTAATATCGCAACACAAACATCTCCAAAGGTAAACTGACGATTCCAGGGAATTAAACAAGCCCGGCGATAAATAAAATCAGCGTCACGTTATCCAGAGCAATTTATTTATAAAGCTCGACTGATATTGCAAAGATACACAGTTGTCGGTTGCATCGGCTCTTTGTCAGAAAATCAACCGACAGTTTATTTACACGAGTTTTAATTTTGTAAGCGGCTCGCAATCTGCGGAAATAACACATGTTTTAATATGCTAAACAATCGGCGTATTTGGTAGAGGTAAATGCCAAAAGGTTCCCAAGGAAAGTCGGGAAAATAAACGGAAAGTGCTGATGACGTAGTTCGAACGACGAGACAATAAATTAATGCTAAAGAGTGTTTACTACGTTTCTAGAAAAACCTTATTACAACTGGTAAGATCTTTTGTGGGCGACTATTGAAATGAAAAAAAAAACAAATCACAACTATGGTAGTTAATAAATAATAAGGGCAAAGAACTCAACTTGTTAAAACGCAACCGTTGAACAAAACTTAAAATTAAGGACTTTTTGAACTGCAAACTCAAGTTTTACGCATTCTTATCTAGCTCGTTTGCAATTATAATTTAACGAACATTCTGTACAATTTATCAAAGCCACGCAATATCGTATTATCTGTTATTAATGTTTGCATATAATTATTCGGTAACGTGCAATTCTATGCATATGGTTTCCCAGCACTCAATCGTTACAGCACTCTCTTTATCAGAACCGATAGCACGTTTACTTTCTATTGCATAATTCACTGCAGATATAAGCAAACATACAATATTCAAGGTTAGCATTTCAAGAGTGTCATAGTTGTTCCTTTTACTAGACCTGTCATACAGCGCTTTTTCCAAATTGGTTTTTAATCTGGCAAGATTTAGTATCGCCAAACCAGGGAAAACTGCCTTGTTTTCTTCCACTTGGCCGATAAAAATAAGAGAGTAAACAACGCCAACCCCACTAGTTCAGTCTATTTTTGTGTAGCTCTATATACATTATTTAGCTCATTAAATTTAATTCATACCAATTTCCTTACGAGTTCAATATTGCATCTAGAAATTACGGGCTTCGTAGCTGACAAGCTCAATTCCAATGGGCGTAGACGTTAAAAATCCAATAGTTTCCCATTTATCGTGTATACAGCAAGCAGCTCGCGTGGCTTGATAACTGTCAATACGTGTCGTATATTAACAGAGTGAATGACAGTCGATATACTTACTCCAAGCTCCAATTAAGGACGTCGCGTCGTATTGAAGACGTCTACATAAGCTTTGCGTCGCAGCGCATTAAAAGTTGGAAAAATCCTACATTAGTGTTTATTGGCTGTATTAAAATGTCTTCGCAAAGTGGGTAAACGAGGAAAAACTTTTATCTTGATTCCATGATGATACGATACAATTAATCCATACAGGATACACGAATATTATAACAGGTTAATGGCTTCACACAGCAAACAGAAATTTGTTTGACAACACCCTAAATTAAATAAATATTGATTTCAGCGTTAGCACATTGTCACAAAATATTATGAAAGCGACATTGCATGCAAAATATGTCCTGGACTCAAATTCAATCTTACCGAAACAGGTTGGAAACTCTCCTGGTGCTCACCGATTGTGCAAAATTAGATCGCAAAACAAGCAACCGCATGGAAAATCGGGTCGAAATGACACCTAATGAGATGTAGATACAATTAAAAACAGCTATAAGAGAATCCATCCAAGACACAAAAGATAAGAATTTGCAACAATGGGCTATGATATCTATCTGATGAGATTTTCGACGAAGGCGAAAGCTAAAGGTGAGACTTCTAGAACGTATAATCGACAAATACAAGCCCAGTGAACAAAGGATCAAAACAAATATTGAAATACGTGTTAACAAATCCAAGAGCATGCGACTATCAGCAACCCAAAGATCTGTACATAACGATTCGTGAAATCTATTACGAAAACCTGTGCAATTAAAGATGAAAATTGGCCTATATAATTACAGAATTAGACCAAATACCTGGAAAGATTACCGTAAACAGTTGTATCACAAACACACAGATGATGTACACACGAAATCGTTGAATGGGAAAGTGAACTAGGCATAATATTGGAAGAAGTAGAGTCGGCAATAAAGCGACTTGAGTAAAATTTTCCCGAATTGATGCAATACCTGAGAATTACTGAAAAGACTAATTTACATCCTCATTTACCAACCTTGTAACAAAACCCGCATTGGCTGCTGTATCACCATAGCTGCCAAGTTGAATCTCCCAATGCAAATGCAGCAACACCCCCTCCCCCCATTCTACGTGTCTTTTTCCCTCGGGCCTATAACACGCTCCGAGGACAAATACTCCCTTCAGCACATCATGTAATGCCAACTGCTTAAGGTAACTGAAACTGCATGCATTATATGTTGTACTGAGTGTTCGTGGAGGTGTGATTACAAGTGTGTTGGTCATACTAAACGCTGAATTATTAGCGTTGCGTGTAACTTTTGACTTGTTCAAATTGCGTCCTGTATGGTTAACTTTAGCCCCCCCCCCCCCGGGTCATTGTTCATTAAAGTACTAACCCTTAGCGCTGCCGCCTACTTAGGCGCAGGGCATCGCTCGTTACCTCCTTCGTATTGTAGGGGGCAAGTATGAAGCTAAGTACAGAATTTATGGCGTCAAATCAATACAAGTTCTAGGTTCCTTTCTCGCCCCAACGTATCGTTCAGCGAACTCACCCTACTGTCTCGCCTGACCCACTATCACTAGCCGGGGTAAGTTTGTGCAGGGCTTCAACACGAACGTGTTGGGACCATGTAGCCTCTTAAAGTAATCGTAAAATATACTACGTTAAAGTACGCGTACAACAGATTTGACACGTCCTTGCAGGGCTTATTATTCAAGTAAAAACAAGTAACGACCGAATGCCCACCTGAGGGCATGTTTTGTGTCCCCAATGATTTATAATATCTGTAGCAAACATGTTAAGATGGTAATTCTTGAAAACTGGAATTGTGGAGTGACCATAATAAGTTCTCAAACCTGATTTGCTGATGATACACTTCTTATTTCTGAGAATGTTAAAGAACTGGAGAAGTTAATACTAGAGATTGTTTGGCGAACTTACGGACTAAAAATAAATGATGGGAAATCCAAAGTAAGGAACGGAACACCAAAAACCATCTCGTATAACTAGCTAACTGTGCGATAGTGGAAGAGTTTGTCTATCTAGGCGATTTAATCCTTGCAAATGGAAGTTCTAAATTTGAGATTCGACGCGGAATACAGTTAGGCCGATCAGCGATATCTTAATTGACGAAAATCTGGAGATGTAAGTCACAACAATTAACTTTCTACACACATTGGTATTTTGTCTGTGGCTATGGTTCAGAGACTTGGCTCATCCGCCAAGCGGATAGACAGCGCATAGACGCTTTTAAATGTATCATGAACTACTGCAAAACAAATTAATGTATCCATCTTTCCAGAAATTCAACCAATCCAAGGACTATTCTTGATCGCATACGAAAATACTGAAATTCTTTGGCCACATTACGAGAAAAAACAGCATAGTAAAGGTAGTAATACAAACGCATACAGCAGAAAGAAAACATAGAAGATCGCCTACAAGATGGACGGATGTCGCTACGCAAAGTTTGGATACTAGCTTAGAAAATGCAAGTAGAGAAGCAATACCGTACATCGGGTAATCTGCGAACTAGAAGAAAACTAACCCAACGTAATCACCACATATCGTTTGATAACGTTAAGACGAGGAAGAAAGTATGCATATAGGACATGGTGCTACCCTTAAAGAGAAAAACGTGGCAATCGATTATTTAAGATATCTAGCTTTGACGTTCTTAAGTAGGGGAAGAATTAAAGGATGAACAAGTGACAAGGGGGAGGGGGAATAGACACAGTGGGAACATGCAGAGAGGCCAGGAAAATAGTAAAAATCGAAGAAAAGGAGAAGATATAACGAGGCGGGAAAGAAAAAATGGATGAAGACAAAACGTTGGAGGATGAGGAGAAGGTCGAGAAAAGGAGAAGGTGGGGGAACAGGAAAAGGTGGAGGAAGAGGAGAAGGTGGAGGCAGATGAGAAGGTAGAGGCAGATGAGAAGATGGAGGAACATGAGAAGGCGGAGCAAGAGAAGAAGGTGAAGAACGAGTTGGAGGAAGTAGAAGGTGGAGGAAAAGAAGATGGAAGAAGGGGAGAAGATGGAGGAAGAGGAGAAAATGGAGTAAAAGAAGAAAATGGAGTAAAAGAAGATGAAGGAAAGATGATAAAGTGGGACAAAACAAGAAGGTAAAAAATATAAAATGAAGGAAAGGAAAAATAGAAGAGGAAGGTGAGGGAAAAGAGGAGAAGAGGGCGGGAGAGAAGAAGAAGGTGGAAGAAAGCAAAATTAAAAAAGAAAAGAATACAAAGGAACAAGGACAAATTTTCGTTCATTTGTTGTTAAAGTGATCTCTATATTGGCATTACAACTTGTTTATTGTTTGTTAGTATACTCTAAGTCGCTACAACTTTTTAAAACGGTGTTATATTGGGAAGCAAAAAATTGAAGACGCATAATACTTTATCTAACGAGCACTAAAAATAAAGTACCACTTCTGGAGTTGTTTCGTTCTTCTTAAAGTTAGATTTCATTAACAGTTCTTGGAATAAGTTAAATTTATTTATTCCTAATTGAACATTCGCTTTATATCATTTGAAAGCTACGAAAATATGCGTATGTGTACTTGTAGAAACAACACGATTGCACTTTTAACAACTACATACAACCAGGCCTTAAAAAAGATGTAATACGAAATTACAAACCACTACAGCAAACACATCTTACGGATTTCCACAAGAAAACAAGTAGCTAAGATCATCGAAAGTAATATATTGGAATATTGTAAATCTTAATTATCAAGTGCGGTCGTCATGGTTGCAGCAGTCTAAGGAAAATTGTAGTAACTCCAAGAATGCCAACATCCGGGATCTAGGATCTCGCAAACAGCTGGCAGTAATCCCTCGAAGAAGGTCGATTCCGTGACTAATCCTTGTCTGCGGAAGTCTGAGATAGCCAAATTCCCACGGAACAGACAATAGGCGAAGTTAGACTCGCTCTCAATCCATTGACAGTCGCATAGCGTTATTTTGGTTGTCTCTCCATTTGTGTTCTTGTATACGTTTGATTGTTATGAAATTAGCATTTGTTATTTAGTTGTTCTCTGAATGTAATTTTTTGGCAGTGGTGTATTATGATGTTTTTCGGACTTTTTCCAATGTCTAGGGTGTAAATCACACAACGTTTCGGGAGTAGATCAAAACTCCCGAAACGTTGTGTGATTTACACCCTAGACAGTGGAAAAAGTCCGAAAAACGTATCATTTGTTATTTACTTCGTATTTTATTTATTTACTTGTTTGTGAAACAACACGCCAAATGGTCATCATTTCAGTTTTTAAGAAGCATTCCGTGTCTGTCTACTCTATATTAGCATTTTTAACGTTAGTCCTGTTACCGGACATGCCATTAACATCCATTTCGCAAGACTATGGCTGCCAATGCTAATTAAATTGAGGGATATTCACTGTTTTATCGGCCTTTCAACTTGAACATTACATTGTGATTTTCACTTTTACCGAGTTGCAACAAACGTTTTATAACAACACTTTTACATGGCTTTTGTAAGCATTTGAAGCTAACGCAATTAGCCATTGTCGAATATTATCAATCGATTCACAGTCATTGTTCGGAGCATTGACCGCAATCACGTCTTGCGGATTTTAACCAATTGTTTTTATTAATAATATAACGGCTACACGGACTGCGGTATTATGAAAGCTTCATAAAAACCTGTAGCATACAAACTGTTTCTCTCAATTGTTAAAACTTTGGAGAAAATTCAAGCCAGAACTACTATAATAAACGCTAAATAAAACAAACACAATAAATGTCGGCAAAAGCACACACCAAACACTATTGCTTCGTGTAAACCCAAAGTTCACGCTAATCAGATAGGGCGCTTACGTTTTCCATCAAAAGCAAACAAATTGACATTAGCAGGAATTCGGAGGCTTAAATAATTGAGCGTTAATATCCCTAGGAATCACAAGGACATAACATTAATTTTACGCTTTGTAACTTATTCAGGCAACGCCGTCACGCATGACTGAAAGGTCATCGATGTTCTGTTATCTGCCTACGGTTTTCCAGTTTTCAGAAAACGTATTTTTTTCTTAAAAAGGAAATAAGGCTAATGGGCGCGGGCAATGAGGTAAACCGATTAGTCACGACAGGTGCTGGGATTGTCCTGTGTGCTTCCAATGCGGTAAAACCAAAGTAAACTTGACGAGGTCGCCAGTACACGCGACCATTAATAATGCAAATGCGCTAAAAAATGCAAGTTTGCATGGCATAAATACGTTACGACATTAACTTTTGTGCACCGACCGGAGCCAAGTAAATTAATTATATTTCCGGGGATTATTTGGTGCAGACAAATGTTGCTTCGAAATTTATTAAAGAGCAATGAAGGTTTCGCGGTTATTTAGGTTGTAGCAAAATCCCAGCTTCCAGATCAAGTAGTGATCATGTAATCTGTTATAAAGACGCGGAAAATAGACAACAACGCCGTCTTTAACCAAAACCACGTAAACATAAGTGTAAAGGAAGTCCATACTCAAAGATACATGAAGCACACAAAAACTATGCCAACAAAGCGACGACTCAGCGCGTCGTAACTCTTTAAACAATGGAGAATCGAAAAGCCCAGAACTTAACCAGAGAACATGCCCGCAAAAAGCCGCGCTGACAACTGTCGAGACGAAAAACACGGCGCGGAACATTTGAAAAATACCTAAACGGCTAGGCATAGCTTTTAGCTCGTAGCTACTACTGACAAGGTCATTCTCATTCATATTTTAATATATTATTTCTCAAAAACTATATGAAGACCGCTTCGCCATAGAAAACTGCAATTTCAGCATTTCAAAAATGTGTTTCTTGTTCTTGTAAGATAAGCAATTGCCCTATGAAGTCTTCCTTTCAAAGGTTTTCAAATATAATAACTTTCATTCCCATACACAGTGGAATTGATTGATTTGTCATGCTCCAGAAATCCAGCACATACCATGAGAGGTAGAAGAAATTTTAATGCTTAATATTGCATATAAGAAAAACGAATGTCTACGAAAATAATAATAGCTCTAGTAATGGCAATAGTGTGTCATGGTTTCCAGCTATTTGAAAGTGCACCAAATTGCTTCGAAGTGATGCGTAATAACCTGTTGAATATTTATTGAGAAAGTAAAGACAACAGAGAATATGTAAAAATAATAGCAGTTGCCATAACATGCCTTGAATATTGCTACTCCAAAGATACTCGTACAAGATGAAATATTGAACATGTTTTTAATATACAATATTTTTACCACAAATACGCTTTATCTTAATCGACAACCGAAATTAATTGGGTGCCTACCACTTTCTATTGCAAGGATAAATCACGTCCCAACCCGAACATCCTAACTATCTCTCATCTCTTACTTCCCCTATACAATACTACTCTACCAACCCCAATGACCAGCAAACGGCAGACTGTCAATCTCAAAATGGAAAATACGTACCTCATCTGAATCATCTGCGTTTGGTAGACGATCTAATCATAATAATCAGTGAAAACGAGGTGGAATTAGAACAAATTCTAGCTGACCTCGACTTAGGTCTCTCGACAGAAACTCCAAACAAACTTATTAAACGCGAATAATTTTGAAACACCAACAGACAATTTCAACTAAATATGTTGAAAATGTCGATCTTACTACAATAGGGAAAAAATCAAACCTTAGAAATCAAACGAGTTTAACTTGTTTAGAGAGCATTTAATATAAACTCAGATAAGACTTGAGAAACCAACAATTACATGGCATATGTGGTACACGGACAATGGCTTCGACACAAAAAAAAATACGAAAGCACTGGAAACAACTCAATATGCCATGAAAAGAGCAATGCTTGACGTAAATCTGAGATACAAAATGAAACACTGAAATCAGACAACGCCGACACTACTGATGTCATGTAGAAGGTCGCAAAAATGAAATGGAATTGGGTAGGTCACGTCGCGAGGAAAGTTCCAGAAAAATGAGTAAACCTGATCGCACGTTGGAGACCCAGAATATCAGAAAGTAGAATAGGACATTATTTTAGACGACATTTAGTATATTTAGCCCGTAACAACTGGCTTATGGGAGGCGTCTATCCAGCATGAAACGGGCATCTGGCCTTCCTTACCTGAATTGTTTATTCTAATATATTTTGTATATGTTATTTACATATACAGCCAGTTTGTGCTTGCATGATTTTTCAATGTTATTTAGATTTAATCATTGCAACTTATCATAATGAAAAGTACACGATTACGGTAGTAAGACGCCAGATTTACTATGTGCGGCGATAAACGCAAACTCAACAGTGCTCGCAGGGAACTTACGGCAGCTGCCGGCGAGCTCAGTCCGAGCTCGCACGTTTGTAAGCGATTCCCGATGTAAAATCGCCTGCGGTGAGCCAATTAAAACCAGCTAAAAGGCCTGCAATTAATAGAATTTGCTGTCTATAGTACTTGTGTCAGAGTTTCGTGACGTCCCGATTATGCAGTGACGTTGTACGCCAGACGCGATATCCGGAAGCTAGATGATTGCCCTACCACATTCGTGGGAGATTTCAAGAGGTAACGTAGGCCAGTCCAATTCGCTGCGCTGCAGTTCTCAGGCACGAATTTAAGTTAACCTGATACAAGAAATAATTGCAGTTTGGGCAATAAGCGTTCGCTTCCATCTGTATTGTGAAGATTTCACGACCGTAAAGGGATACGCTTCATACACACCTAAATACGTATGCGAATCGCTGAGCTGGGTTTCTATGTAGACTTGCCAGACTTGTATGTGGTTTAACAGTTACGCCTAAAAGACAGTAACGTTGTACAAATGTAAATGTAATGGAAATAGAGTGTATTATTATAGGACTTGTAAATGCAAATAGAAACGAGCTATTGCACGTAGATTATACATTCTTAGTTAACTTTAGTAAGAGCCATTTATTTTAGGGTTTGATCCCATTTTCTTTATTATTTTATGTGTGTTTTAAAGATCAATATATCTTTGTTTATTTGTGTAATGAATTGGCTTTTCTGGTGCGTATTGTTTGAAGTTAGTTTTGATAACTACAAGCGCAGACCAGCTTTCTGTTATAGCAGATATTGACACTTCGCATCACATAACGACTTATTTCCAGCTGCGGACGAGAGAACGCCAAGGAGAAAGGGCAGTTTTAAAGAACATAAACAAACATATTCGACTGAATTTGCTCTTCTTATTAAGGCCAACTCGAAGCAGTAACGGTATTGTTTACAGAAAATTGTAAGAGGAAACCATTATCGATCAAATAAATTCCAATAAAGGCTAGGATACACCAGAAAACAGTTTAAAAAGTGTTTTCAAAAATGTTGTAATTTAACCACCAGAAATTTAAAGCTGTTGCTTTTAATCGTAGCTACAACTGTGAAGCGTATGATATAAATTTTAGTGTTACGTGAATTCCTATAACGCCCCTTCACACAAGTGTAATGTTCGAAACCAATCGTTACGAGAGTAGTAAATCTCAAATTAGAATTTTTATAGTCCCGTTTCTCCATCTTTATTGGCAATAACTTCAATTCGTAACTGTGCAGTTTAAATTTTTGGATATTTTACAAACAATTATACGTTTGAAACCGTCTAATGAACCTTAAACGTGTTTACTGCACACAGTTTTATACCTTTCGACTACTAATGGGTCATTTTGATTATAAATTGCAAAAAGTAGCCCTAATTAATTGTACTTAATACGCAACCAAATGAATTTATATGAGCTTTATAAGTACGCTGAATAAAAACCAATGTGCTAATACTAAACTATAACCAATCTTCGACAAAGTTTTTACATAAATGGCTACAACTTTTCAAGAATATTTTTGAAGAACTGCATTGGGCTAGTGGATTAGCTTTACTTGGCACAGTTTCAGCAAATCTTATAAAAACTCGACGAACGTTCTTGAAAATGTAGTAACTACTTTTGTTAACAATTAATGGGTTATATACGTGTTCCTTTAAGCGAGCTAAATTACCCGCATAAACGTGTGAACTTGAAATTTTCGGATACTTTACTTTGAAGTGGCCTATTCAACCTTAAACACATTTACATATCTTTATGACTTCAGCGACTAATAAACTATTTTGACCATTACCTAGAGTATTAATGTACTGTAGTTGTTGCGATTTAATATATTTTATGGGAGTTTTATAAGCCAATGGAAAATCACTGTACTAGTAAAGCGCCCAAGTTGCATTGTCACTAACATTTTGTTTTAAATAATGTTTACCTTCTCTTCTAAAATATCCATTCTTCCTTCTAAGTGTTGTTGGGTTGAGATAAGCAATTTTAATCAACATCCAACAATCATTCCTACATTACCCTGCAATTTGTTTATAATAGTTGCCCCTTGCACATTCACATTTTTTGTAAGATGCTGACCGGTTGTCAATCTACACTAGCACCAAACTTTTCACAATTTCTAGAGTCTTCGCTTTAATAACATTTTCTTCACTTTGCATGACATCTTCCATTTCCAATTTCGCATTGTTACAGAAAAAAATGGCACTTTAAAAAACAATTTGTTCCAGATAGCTTTCAGTCGAGAAAAGAGTGGTTCAAGGCACATGAAATGTGTTTGCTGCTTTAAAGTAAGCGTATGTCGAGAATGTTAATTAAATCAGTCGCCACAAGGTTATCTTACTGGTCCAAACGTCTCGACCCTTGAAGAAACAAACATCAACGCAGTCGCATGAAAATGGTGAAATGGACATACCACTTAACTTGCCTTCAGCTATTATTTTCGCTATAAAAAATACATTCTGCACGTCAGCCTTACAACAGAACACAATGACAACACCCAATAATATTATAAACACTATAATGAACCTACCAAGTTATACGAAATTCTGGTGCAGTAATTTTAAGACTAATTTCAATCATTTTTCCCTATGTGACGCCATAAGAATAGAAGTTAATATGGAAAGATTGACTTCAAATACGCAAACGACAGTCAAGAAACATTCAAATTCCCTGAAGGAGTTACTAATACTTGAATACAGCAGTCCACACATTTAGACGGCAACAATTCAACATAAACCGAAATCTCAGCATGCAAGAACTTAAATAAGACGGTAAATCGGCGATACGAAAAACAACATTTACAGAGCATGCAAGTCACTCAAACACATTTTAATGTAGCGAAAATGCAGAATTCGTCGGCTTTGCTTAAAAACGCTTAAAACTAAATGCGCCACGACTAATGGCGTTAGAATTATGATTAATCTAACACCACCTCAGCGAAACTGGTTCCTTAAAACTACTATGGATTTGCTTTTTGTATATGGTAAGTACACTTAATGAATATGTATTTTAGATATTTTTGTGTTATCAAGAACTGCATTGCACTACAACGTTCAAGCTCTACTTCTTAAACTTAGAACAGTGTGCGACTCGCAAATACTAGTACAATTCAGTCTAAAATGTCCGCGGCTCTGTCCACACGTAGTCCGGCCAGAGGTTGAAAACCAACAACTCGTTGAAATAACAAATAAACGTTACTGAAGAAAGGGTTGTTCAGCATAAAGACATGACTACCGACCATGTAACAAAAGTTAGGCCGGTCGGCCTAATTATTAAGCAGCAGATTTGTGTAATTGTATTAAGAACTGTACTCGGATGTCTAATTATGTCATGCTTGATATCAAAATATAAATATATTTTGGTCAGCTACCATATGATCAATACAAAATAATTCTGGTTGGCCAGTGGAAAACCTCCACCGTTCGCCTAGAGCAGGGATGAGCAACCTTTTTTTACAAAGGGCCAGCTACAAATTTAAAAATGTTGTGCGGGCCGCATGTAAAAGCTTATGATAATACAAACACTGAATGATGAACTCAAATTATCTCTTTGATAACAAAATAAAACTAGTATAAAAATTACAGAAATAAAAAATTCATTAATAGAAATACTATTAAAAAAACGGCGATAGATATATGTGGAAAAAGATTATATGATGACAAATAGGGTACACCGCATGCGGCCCGCGGGCCGCGGGTTGCTCATCTCTGGCCTCGAGTATTGCAGCATTTTCGGCGGTCAAACCTTTTTGGTCGCTCCGAAGCTGCTTCGTCAGCAGGGAGCCGAACTCCGCAATAGCCCTGCTCAGGTAGAACCTCCTCTTGTTCGCCCCGAACTCCTCGGTCCACACCAAGACCCTCGCTACGCCAAGCTCGGAACCAGAGGAACCGGAACTACTTAGCGTTGTTTGTCATAGTTGTAAATAGTAGTCTAAAAGCCCATATACAGTTTAAAAAATACGTTCGGATATGTTACTCACTTATAGATCTCATCAATACAAACAAAAAAATCCTAATAAACATGGGTCTGGAAATGCTTTGTTTCTGAGATAGTGTTAGTTTAAAAAAATCCCAGCAGCCCCTGGAATAAATAATTTAAATCTAAGTGTGCCAAAACATGATCATTAATAACACCAGTAAACCTTCACAGTTTCACTAACATTCGGCTAAGGGGTTTTTAGATATTGAAGCATTTTAGTTTTTGTCGTAACAGGTTCAAGGACGTGCAAAAATATGGGCATACTTTTTTTTATTGAAAACGAAGCGAGATCCGAAAATACTCAAAAGACAAATCAAAAGACAAAAAAGTTGCATTTTTAGTTGATTTATTAAAAAAATATATAAAAACTCCAAAACATTTCGTGGACGTTATTTTTTTGTGAAAAAATCTAATCGATATGCCCCATGGGTACGCCCCTGGAATTCAATATCAACTGTAATAGGTACAAAAGATACCTCATCAAGTTATAAACGAACTGTAAAAATTCATTCAAATCGCTGACAGCGTTTTTAGATAACATAAAAAACGGATTAAAAAAAACTTGAACACCCTGTATCCTAAAAACGAAGTGTTTCCGGACCCATGCTTATTAGGACATTTTTGTTTGTATTGATGAGATCTGTAAATAGGTAAAATATCCGAACGTATTTTTTAAACACCCTGTATAAAGGGGTCCGGCAACGATGCGGAGAGAAGATATTCTAAAACCATGAGTTACATAAATATCGCTTGTATACACGTTTGTAGGTACGAAGGTGGTGCACATTACTAAAATAGCTTTGATTATACCGAGTGTCTCAAAAAAGTGTGGCAAATCAAACTTACTTCATTTTAATATGATGCCCCATATTAGTAGCTTAAAAGCTTTGAGTTGAAACACTAATTATTTTTATATAAAATTGTATGGCTAACGTCAACTATTTTGGAGATATTAACGATTTTATGCAAAAACTGCTGAACCTAAGGTGGCTGCTGCAAGTAACAAAAAACAATCGAATGAAGGAAAACGTTAGCAAAGAATGATCTTTTTCGTGAATTACCTTTCGAGTCTAAAATAGTGGGTGTGGATATTATAATGCTATACCGGGTGCTCAACATTTGCAAATTTAATAATTTCCGATTTTTTTAAATGAACACCCTGTATGTTTGAATATTTTCAGAAGCACTTTTAATGTGCTTTCTTTTGATATGTTACTTCATTACCCTAAAATCAAACGTTTTTTTCAGATATGCGTATTTTAGCATAAAAAAACAATGCAAGCCTTTGAAGATCCTTTATTTCAAAGGATAACAACAAATGCAGCTAAAATGATAACAAACAAATGCAGCTAAATGATAACACTTGAGCTCTCCAGAAATCAGAAAACCAGGTTTAGAAAATATAAATCGCGTCATTGTTGATACAAAACATAATTCCAGTATCAAATAAAATCAGATACAAAAACACAAAACGAATACACTGAATCCTATACGTAATATAGTGATTACTCTAAATGTTCAATTATTTTTCATACGCTCTGTGGGTAGCTATACAGAGAGCTCATAATTTTCCAAATATAATAATTTTCATTTTTTAAATAGAGCACCCTGTATATATCCGCATTTTAGTAGAAGTACTTTTAATGAGCTTTCCTCTGATATTTCATTTTCTAGCCCCAAATGCAATCGCTTTCCAAATTTAACTCTCTTGTTTTTTTTTTCGTTTTTTTCTTTCGTGATCGTTATTTCCAGTTTCAGCAGCGGCTGAATTTTTATTATCTAAACCTAGTTCGTTGTTGCTCTTGAAAAGTTGCAAGTGTTTAAATTTGCAGTATAATGGTATTTGTTTGTCATCTATTAAATAAAGCATCTTTAAGGGGCTTGAATTTAACGTTAAAATACGCATATGCATATCTGAAAAACAGTTGAATTTAGGGGTATGAAGTTAAATATTAAAAGAAAGCTCATTAAAAGTTTTTCAAAAATAATAAAAATATACAGGCTGTTCAATTAAAAAAAAATAGATTTGCAAATGTTGAGCACGCTGTATAGCATTAATAACCACTATTTTAGGCACGAAAGATAATTAACGAAAAAGATAATTTTTTGGAAACGTTTTCCTATATTCAATTGTTTTTTATTACTTACAGCAGCAGCCTAAAGTTCAGCATTGTTTGCCTCAAATTGCTAATATCTCCAAAACAGTTGACGTTAGATCCGTACAACTTTATACAAAATTAGTGTTTCAATGCAAAACTTTAAAGCTAGCTAAATATAGTTAGCTATGTACTCTCATCGTTTGAGAAATATCTTCCAGCCCCGCATCGTTGCCGAACCCTGTATATAATAGCATAAAATCAGATAATCACACCTTCAGTGTTCTAAATACCCCACCGACCAATGGAAGCTGAGCCAGAGCATAATATAGTAATTGGCACCCTCACGCCAAAAACCGTATTTTATTAAAGTCTTTCTACCGACTTTTGGAAATGGCAGTCACTGCCCTCGTATCAGGTTTCTAGCGATCAATTGGTTATATTAATTCAATTATTATGAATACTTCAGAAGACATTTTCCCAGCAAATTACACCTGCTTTACGTGAGTTCTGGACATTACGTTTATATGGGCTTCAAAATAACGAGTTTGGTAGAATATACAGTGCTTTCGTAAAGTAGTGGATAAATTCGTTAAACATTCAAGGAGTAACTTTTGGAAAAACGCTAGAAACCGTCCCGTTTTTGTTTTTATTTGCGCATTATTTTCAAATAAAATCTATACATACAGGGTGACCCGCGTAGGAGGTATAACGTCATATTTTTTTTTAAATGGCAACCCCCTTTTTTATTACGGAATTTGAAAGAACACGTTTTTACTTACGCTAAGGTAATTTTTGCATATAGGGACACATGACTAAAAATTTAAAAAAAAAAATAAATTTGCAAAACACTGAATTTTATTTTAAGAAATATGAGTTTGCGCTTTTATAAATGACAGCAATCAATAAAAAACATGTCGGTCGTGTTAATTTCTGTCAGGCAGACAATGGTGCACAATTTGTACATTTAATTTAGTTGTTTTGAAATTATCATTGCAGTTAAATTAGTAGTTTGCAATTTTTATTTGTTTTTCTTAATATTTGATCATCTGACCTATACTCAAAAATCAGCTTAACGTAAGTAAAAAAGATGCTTTCTATCAAATTCCACAATAAAAAAGGGGGTTATTATTAAAAACAAACACCGATGACGTCATACCTCTTACACGGGTCACCCTGTATGTATAGATTTTATTGAAAAAATGCGCAAATAAAAATAAAAATCGACGGTCCGAACGTTTTTTCCAAGGTTACTCCTTCAGTTTTTAACGAATTTATTCGCTACTTGACGAAAGCACTGTAATGTGTGACCTGTGACTTTAATTTTATTTATTATTTCTAGTAAAAAATGTACAAATTGTAGCAAATAGAGTAGGTTTTTAATTTTTATATAAGCTAACCCCAACCAATAATGCCGCTGTGTTTAAAAAAAGAACCCCCAAAATCCCAAACGTGCGGAAAGCATTGAAAATCAGAAATAGGAGAACAGTAACAAATTTCCAAAACAACTCCAGATGTTTATTTGCCCGGCCATGTCAAGTGAGGAAAAAAACAAAAGAAAAAAACATGTTTACCCATAGAAGTTAGTCGAGAGCGATTCTGGACAAAAATAACAGTTTTGCGAAATACTTTGCTACAGTTTGAGTGATTTTCGCACCCAAAATAATTAATAAAATTGGAATAAAACAATTCAAAATCTTGGAAAATACAATACTTACTGCAATAGTGTTACAGAGATCGTTGAATATACACAACAATTCATGTAATTATCTGTTTATTAGTTTCAAATCAATAATTACGACCTTCATGCAGAGGTTGGCCCACCAAAACATTCCGCAACGAGCTTCATTGACAGGCAAAAAGACGCAACGTAATGAAGCCTAATCATCCCTCGTTAATGCAAATACAGGGCCAGCGACAAGGCGCTAAAAATGATAGATAGGTGCGGACGCAGGGGCTGCCAAAATACAATTACGTTGATTTCGCATCCGCCGTCAGCAATGAAAATTAATGGCAAGGTCAGAGCTACGTATGTGGGGCGAAAAACCAACCGAAAAGTATATGGGTGGAATTGGCCGTGCCCGTCCTATTAATAGACAAGTACGAATTTGCTTTTCGCCCAAATTCGCTCGTTTCGTGGAATGAAGGTGCTTTTAATTAACACCGAATTTACAACCCAACCGCGCGTGGGCTTGTCATCACTGCTCTAGTGGCTTTTTAGATTGGTAGATGCAAATATATGCAATGCCAGCGCCAGATTTAATTAGAGCTCGTTTAGTCTATAATAATGAAGCGCAGTTGTGATTGTAACTGCATATGTAACTAACATCTAATTTTCTCAAATTTCGGTTATGTACTACTGTAGCTTCCCATCGTTAAAGCTAGGTCTACACGTTGTTCGCTTGCAATTCCATCCGGGTATTATGGGTGCCCCCCACGTGTGTAGCTCTTTGTCCTTACTGCCGGCACGAGGCAATCATATTTAAGCTTGATTTAATTCTTATACCAGAAATTCAATAAATGTTCAAAATTCTGCATGGAACCGTCAATTGAACGATTAAAAGATTAATCCATATATTTTCTAATGCATGCAAATGGATAAGTTACAAAATTAAAATACATCTGGCAATTGCGCATCCAGTGAAATGCATTGACGAGAAAACATTATTGGAACTATTGCCTTACAACGAAGCCATGATGCAAGATTCTGTTATTGTGGAAAATAACTTGACATATGTTTCGTTTCTTAGTCGCGGGGCACAAATTTTGTGGTTCCCCCGCTGGAACAATTATGTTTTTCTTTACTGTAGAATTAAGTTCAGTAAATACAACCGTTTGTGGAAAACAATAACATTCCTCGTATTTATTTAGAGCACACGAACAAAATACAACATATACAAATTCGTTAATATAAATTTAAAATACAAATACGAATTTGAGTAGCCTGGTTTTCGATACTGAATTAATTATTAATAAAAGACTTTGGAATCTGACTTCAGTCCTTGACTCAGCAAAATGCGTACACGTCGGAATATGCAGAAAACGTGATATTAAGTCAAGGGATAGTACGCGAAGTGAATGAAGTGAACTAATGTTACGTAAAAGTAAAAGTCCTCTCAAAAACTAAGCTACTGCGTTTATATATGGTGCGCCTGAATGGAAGGGATATTCCCTGTTCTTTTTAGTACAATAGGATTGTCCAGCTAAGCTCACTTTTCTCTATTGTAGCATAAGAGGTTGAAATCTTCCGCCGAAAAGGACTTTCCCTTTTCGAGCGTTTACGACTGTGTATTGTCGACCGGGCATGACTTTCCTTTTTCGCCTGGTTTATTGTTATTTGGGACAAAAGGGTTTATTGGCCGATATTCCTGCGTTTATTACATAACCGCGGCTGTGCTAGAAATTGCATCGTAAACGTTTAGACAAGTTAGTTTTGATTGTTCAACTCAACGACACAAATCACATTTGACATTACAGATGTTTCGTATTGCACGCGTACAATTGATAATTTCTCAAACTGACACAACGCGAGCTCTATTTATTAATTGATATAGTACTGCACTTTAAGTCACATCTTTGTTTATGGCCTTCTCTTGCACGACGGACGTTTTCAGGCCATTCATCACCGCTACGCTACATATGTTTGGCGTTCGGCGTTAGGAGAGGGATGTGAAAGGGCTGCGATCCAAACTATATTTATGTAGGTAGCACCGTTGTATTGTACAGTTACAAACGATACAATCGACACCAACGGTTGCTTTGTTATTACTATAGAATTCAACGTGTTTACTTGTGTAAATATAGAAGTAAATAAATATAGTCAATTTAACCTGTGTTTATTCTTATACAATCAACTGCGTTCTGATTAATTTTATTGACAGTTATCTCAAACATGACAGAAATCGAGTGGAGAATGTTATCGTTTTCTCAGGTAGATGCAGTCTGGCAAGAATTTTGTAGCTTCCGATTAGTTCATTCCGATTTTTGAAACAGACGGGGTGGAAAAGCCGAAAAACCTTTCGCAATAAAAATGTTTAAACAGGCAATAAATATTATTGCGATATAATATTTATATCTATTTAATTAAAATATAGTTTAGGTGTCCGAATAGAGCTATGGTAATTTTTGGGCATCGTTTTTAGTAAATTAGTACCGTTTAGTAGACAAGAAATAATTTTTAGTTGACACCCCCATTTTTATTAAAGTTATATTAAATAAAGAGATCAGCATTTTTCTGAGTTAACTCAAAAAGTCCGACTTCTCTTCTGCCATTCCAACACTGGTTGTTTAGACCGTCAACTAAAAAATACTTGGTCCTTCGACAGCTTTCTCATTTCCAGTTGTATTATAACTTGTACGACAACCTGCGAACTTCTGTTCCCGTAGGAAAATACAGTGACTATGCGCTATTTTGCTTGATAAAGACAAAAATGTCTATAATTAGCTCCAAATCAACTATTAAATACAAATTATTCAATTATTGTTTCCTGTTTCCTTCGGTACGCTTATCATTGTTCCTCCAAAAATTAATTAAGCATTTGAGTTGTATTTAACTACCATGGCAAGAATATTGATTTTGCAATTGGAATATTCATCAAGATTTTTGTTTAGCTTAATAGAATGCTACAGGCTTGAGTCTTTAAACAAGTTTATTACGTTTTAATTGCGTTCATAATTTTTACGTAGAGTGAATCTCGGAAATTAACTGCTCCCGTAACTGTTCCTCTAATTTGCGCTGAAAGGAATCAATTGACCTGCAATACTAGTCCTGTAATTATTGCTTTGTTAGAGCAAAGAGTACTAAATATAGTACTCTTTGGTTAGAGTTAGGCTCTCCGTCCACCGGCCCGACGCGACTATGATGCGATTACGATGCAACTACAACGACGCGATATCGACAAGTCGTGTTATGCACATCAAAACAATTAATATAACAGCATGTTTCTGTATTTAACTATGTATTTACCAGAAAGTTGCCCTTTTGGAGCTTGTTGCTAATGGTCTAATAAAGTTCGGTGCTGGTCTCTGCAAGTGGCTATTTCGAAAAATCAAGATCATATTTTATTTCATTATTTCGAAAGACAATGCTTATTAAAAATGCACTGCGTAAGCATATGAGATGTCAGCTTGCAAAAGTTTTATGACTGAACACGTTAAAAAGACAAAAAACAGTTCAGCAAAAAGTGAAATAATATATGGTGTTTTCGGATCATGTACCACACTTTTGCAAACGTTCCCACTTTTGGTTCTTCGAGAAAAAGTAATTCTTCATAACAAGCTTTGTTCTTCTTGGGACGTTGTCAGGCTATTTTTAAATTCGATAATTATGCGACCATTTGGAGAATTTTTGGTACAAAGATTACGATTTCGCCTGTATAGTTTTTTTTTTCGGTAATATTTTCACGTCAGTACTTCAGCTAATTGTATCTAAAATTCTAAAGATTTGACACGCACGCAACTTTTTTTTCTAGAAGGTTCAACCGCTCTAATCTCTAGGCGTCTTCTTTGCAGCTGCATTTGTTTCGTCACGTTTAAGAGCGCTTGGTTAGATCAATTTCAAAACGCAGTCTATTAGAGCAAGCGAGATATTTTCCTAAAGAATTTAACTTCCATCGCACTCTTTCATTTCCAGGTCGCATCGCCGGTCGTGGCATGCGAGGCCACTTGGGGCGAAGCTGCGCCGTCATTGGCTGTAGTTGGTGGCGCGACAGAGGCGTTTGGCGCGAAAAACTTAGCGTGCCGTCGGTCAGGAACCAGGTCGCAGGTAGGTAATGACGCTTGCCGCTGCAGCGTCGGGAGTGATGAGGCTGTGCACATAGATAAAGTTAGAAGGTAGGCTCATTTGATTTCCTGGTTTCACTTTGGGTCTATCATTGAGTTTTCGTTTATGTCAATGAAACGGGGTGGCGCTCAATGAATTTTATTGTTTACTGTCCCTTAGGCCGTTGGCCGTAGGTAATCTCGTGTAGGACCACCCCTCGCTCCACTGATGTCTAGTCGGCATATCTTGTTACGGGCTGGGCAGCGGTCCTACGCGAGTCATTGTCCCGATTTAGAGAAATATCTTCCGCGCTGGCCGTTTAGCTTTTATGTAATTTTTGTATGAGCCGGCGCGGTATCGTAAGTCGTTTTAGACCGTAACGTCATAAACAGTTGTCAAACTTTTGAAAACATATACAAGGTGTTCTAAACATTAGAAAGTGTGGGAGTGATCTTAAGCAACTTATCTTATTAAATTTTGTAAAAAATTATTTTAACAAATTTGTTTAAATTATCATAAATAACTTGTTAAGAAAATAAACTTTTCCAGGTATAGTAATTATTTTTTTTAATACATAATACTTATAAAAATCTGTCATCGACATTGTCTACCAGTATCTTATATACCATATGAAGCAAATACAACACGACTATAGGCCCTTCGCTCACTGAGACGACGCGATTGCAACGCAACTGGCAAAAAACTCAAGCCATAATCGGCTTATGTACTTCACATTGAAGCAACTGCGATGCGAACACCATGCGACTTGCACAAAATAGTTGCTTGCGACTGACAATGTCAAGTGTGAGACGATTAGTCGTGTTGAAGTTGCTTCATAAAATGCACGATTTAATTATTCTTCTTGTTAACAATAGAAGTTTTGGCCGCATATTTATTCATACAAGATACTGACACTCAATGTAATGACACAATTTGAATTAAAAAAGGTAATTACTGTACTCATAGTTTGCAATAGTGTGTACCCCATCCGGAAACACCGTAATTTCACTTTTTGCTGAAATTTTTTTTTAATGTCTTTAACGTGTTCAGAATCATAAAAATGTTGTAAATTGACGTCTCATATGCCAACACAGAGCATTTTTAATAAGCGTTGTCTTTCGAAATGATAAAATCAAAGATGATGTCGATTTTTCGAAAAAGATACTTGCACAGACCAGCGCCCAACTTTATTATTAGACCATTAGCAACAAGCTCCTAAAGGGAAATTCTCTGGTAAATGAGTGAAATACAGAAGTCTGTTCAGCTGCTATATCAATCGCTTTGATGTGAATAACACGACTCTAGGACATCTCGGCGCCGCCATCTAGGCGCGGAACCAGCTCGGCGCCGGGCCAACTCGGCGCGCAGTCATCTCGACGCCAGCCAATTCGACGCAGGGCTATCTCGGCGCCGAATTAAAACTGGCAAACTACAGTGTGCACTACTTAAAAAAATAATTATAAACAAATAATAAACACAGTGATCTCCAAAAAGCTGACATCAAATGGATTTTTTTTAAATTTAGCGTTTCTTGGAAAATCAAACACTGGCGACCAGAGGTGGTTGAAAAGTGATTACAAATGGGCCAAACAAAAGTTGTCACGTGACTTCCGTTATCAGTAAAATTATATATGTATATTGTTATGATACAAGCTTAATATAGTTTGAATTAAAATTTGTTAAAACGGGATATTACAATGAGATGAAAATGGTACGGATTTATTTGGGAATAAGGTCGATTTGTGTTTGAAACATAGCTATTTGAAAATTACAGGTAGATTCAAAATAAAATAAAATTTGATAAAATACAGTTTGAAAATCAATGACAAATGTTAATTTTGAAATAATATAATATTTAGGTTTAAATCAAAATAGATAAGACTAGAAGGCATAAATAAGGAAAATGTAGTTAAGAAATTTGTTTCCGATTATTGAAAAATAAACTAAAAAATATGTAGAAAAACGATTTTAGTCTAATTAAAATATTGAATATAACCCTGTTTTATTGAGAAAACGTTTGGCTAACATAAAAAGGGTAAAATCTAAACCTACGTGGTGAATAAAAATGAAATATTAAGAAATAATTAAGAGAAGCCAGGAATTAACTAAAGAATATAATTGGTATGTGGTAAAACCTAATTGATAGAAGAATTGTTATATACAACTAGAAAATAAATAAAATCATTAAAAAGGCGAAATTAATTAAGAGAAAAGAACCTACTGTGTTATTTAATATTATCGTGTACCATTCAAAAGTTTGAGCATTTGTCATTAGAATTTTAAAACTGTTTTGACATTTGGTTGACATACGTTATGACGTATGAGACAAATCAAATTGGAAATATTAGAAAATCAATTAACTAGATAAAAGAACCCACCCGTGTAAAGTTTTCAGGAGCTATTTCAAAAAGTAATTATTGACATTATTATACAAAAGAGGGCAATGTATAAAATACTTAATTAAAATCAATATTTGAAAGTTCTGCACATTTAAAGGCACAGCCGTAGTGTAGCTAAATTTTAAAAATAATTACGACAGATGCATTTACTAGCCAAGATAGACATAAATTTTACGAAGAAAAAGTTGTTTTCTGGCCTTTTATATTAAAATTAACAAACAATAAAAAATCTCATTGAAATCGTTTAATTTCCGAACAATTGCACTTTTTGGATTTACATAATTTCGAAAAACGCAATTTTCTCACTAAGTAAAAATCACTCAATATATCTAATACGGGCTAAATAGGTCGTCAGACAAGCACAAATTATTACCGTAAAAAGCTTTTTTGAAAAGCAAAAATAAAAATGATTCCCATTTGATGCCGACTCTTTTGTGGTGACTGTATATTTTTCTAAACCAATTCTGCGCCGAAATGACCCACCGCCGAGTTGTCCCGGCGCCGAGCTGGCCCCGCGCCGAGACGGCGGCACCGAAATGTCCGGCTTCGCATCCGTCATGATCGCGTCGTAGTTGCATCGTAATTGCATCGTAGTCGCGTCGGGTCAGTGAACGGACAGCCTTAAACTGCAGGTCGTAATTTTTTTAGTCCTTATCGCGACGTTTCATCTTTAGTTTTTATTTTATAAAAGCATGACGCTCATAGTAATCAGTTTTTACAAAACAAAATACAGAAAAAGCTCCAGACATGCAGTTTAGTTAGTTCTCTACAAAAAACACTTTAAATAAATAAATTGTATATAGCGAACCCGTGATATAACGAACTCGCTCGGTTATAACGAACGAAGTCACAAATAACATACCGGTCTGTGACTGGCACAATTTTGTCTGGATATGTATTAGGTACTTCTAAAATTAGATTTCTGCATGCAAATGTTGAAGCATAGTAATACGAACATACAAGACAATTTATTGCAATCGAATACCGCATTCCACGCCGCTGTACTCGCAGAATACTTACACTTGAAGACAACTTAAAATAAATATTATTATCGGGCCAATAGTGAAATATGTCACGAATTTGAAGTGGCACAGTCAACAGTCACTACAATTAACAACAATAAACACGGATGGCAAACTTAAACAGTAAAAAAAAAACATACCCTACGCATAATTTTGTGTATTTTATAACACATACAAACAAATTCTCACATAAACTTAGTGTTTTTAAAATTTTAACTTTTATAGCAAACAGTGGCTTATAACGAAAATGTTGAAATACTCTGCTTCGAGTCGCTATATCCGAGCTCGACTGTATATTACTTTTTGAATAAGATTGTTACTGCTCTTAAGATGTTTTTTCTACCTTCACAAAACATAATAGAAACGGAAAAATACAAATAAAGCTGATGATTAAGGTTCCAATGATAATAGCTATTTATGCAACAAGTGCTATAAGTCGACGTTTATGCACGAGACATGAAAATTATGACACGAAGCCGGAGGCTGAGTTTCATAACATGTCTCGTGCATAAACGACTTTTAGCACGCCTTGCATACAATGTTTTATCTGCGACCTTAATTTTACTGTTATTAATCCATAAATATCGATTTAACAAAGGTTTGCATCTATGACAAGTTAGAATTTATGTCATAATAAAGAGAGGGCCTTGGTACGCGGGCGAATGTTTGTGAAACCAATACTGTAAAAGTCAGTTATCAAAGGTAATTATTAATACTACAATCTGACTGTATTCATTACATAACGCTTTAATTATTTCAAAAACACTTTACCTGTAACGCAACAAGCAACTAGAATAACTTTATAACTTCACTTCCAGTTCGAAATTGTAGTTTTATAACGTCACTTCACTTTTAGCACATGGGCTAAAAGTAAACAGCTGATTTCTTTAAACACGCTAAATTATAAAACGTCACTTTTAGTCAAAAAAGCTAGCGCTAAAAGGCCTACTTTTAGTGGTGGTCGTAGATAACATTTGTTTTTAAGTGTTTATTAACACTGCCTGTAACTGTGCAATTAGACCATCCAGTCAATATACACACAAGGGGCACAAATGTTTAGCGTTTACCTTGTACTTTTGTACAGATGTCACTGTACTAATTAACACGTATGTGTGCATCACTCGAAAAAACTCTGATTTTGTAGGCATTTAAAATACGTGGAAAAACTGCAGTCTATAGAAAGGAATGCAAAAAAAAATAACGGAGGCCCAGTGATAAGAGTCGCAAATATCAAGGGCGTAAAAAATAGAAAACAATCAGAACACGTTCGTGTTTTCAACATAAACGATAGCCTTGTGTATAATTACACCAGCAAAAACCAGCGAAATGTGTAATGCCAACATAATCGGTGGAGCACAGGAAAAACGATTTTTCAAACGCCGTCAGGGGGTAGAGTTCACAAAGCATAAACATGAAAAGTTGGAAGAAATATAAACAAGGGGCCCAGGAATTTCGACGGTAATGTTTTCATTATTGTTCCATAAATAGTTTAAAAGACTAAGTTCAGAAAAATTATTAGGGCAAGTCAGCAAGCTAACCTGGAACAAACTTACTACCTAAAGAAAAATTCACACGCATCTCTGGAATATTGTATATTTTTTCTCAAATTAACGTTCCTATTAGTAATTCGCTAATTCAACATATATTTTCTAGTTTCTGCTTCAAAAGACAACAATAGGGAATGACACAGTCATCTGTTTACATTCAAATAGCGCCACAAAAATGGAAATTATAGCAATTCCAGGAGAAGGCCACTGAGGTAGGATGAATTCACGTCTATATAAGACGACGCTAATTATTTCACTAAAATTCAGAGAATGTTATACATAGTAAAAACCCACTAAGCAACGTCAAGCAGTTCCAAGAAGTTTTTATCTTACATTTTAGCACGGCGTTTTAGCCATGTTTGGTATAAAATGGCGAACAAACAATTTTCAAAACACTGTCTCTTCCCAAACCCAAAACAAAAGAATCAGTAATGTGCTATTATGTAGGTACAACAAAATTAAAACTTGCATTCAGGAACTGATAACACCATGTTGTGCATTTATTGCACAGCTTCGTGTTAATGTTAATCGCTCCGTTAGTGCCCGTTTATTCAAATGAGCTGATTGAAATAAAGTTAAGACAATCGATTTCAACCCTTATCCGTAACGCCGCCGTAACCACGTGCAAAGCAAACATTTTCAAAAAGCTTGAGAAAAAGCGGTAACAGCAAAGCGACGCAAAGGCGTCGTTAAAATAATGTACACACATGAAGCATATAAAAGCGATATAAAAGATAAAACCCCACTAATACTGTACAAGTCGCAATATTACGCAAGTTCCGGTAGGTCTATACGTTAAGCCCCTATCTGTGGTTAATCAGCTGAATAAATGCCACGAAAATCCACATGGACTTATTATCTAGATATGGATTTCTACACATATAAAAGCTGAGTGCAAGCTTATTAATAGAATTTATATTAATTGCAACCAATAATAGCCGCAGTGAATGACGCAAATGTATTATAGACAGGACAGGTGGACCCTTTGCCATCTTATGCAATATTGCAACAGGACATTTCAACACTCTCCAAGTAGCTGGCTATTTTATTTTAGCTACTTATCAAAAACCGGACACGTTGCCGACTTCAAGTTTCTATAAATAATTACTATTATTATTAAACGAGAAAACCCGTAATGCAAAAACAGTGCAAAATATAATTAATCGTGGTTATTTTTCTATTTGTCATGCCTGGAGATGAAATTTTGACTCGATATCGATATACGAAATGATATAACATTATTATATCAATACTATATCGATTGTCCCTCAAAAGGACTCACAAAAGCAGCACAGAAAATCATTAACGCTAAAACTTTAGTTCGATAAGTTGTCCAGCCTACATCAGCAGGTGGCTAATTTTGAAAGTAACGTTACGCGCGGGCTTGTGCCTATCGTCATAAACTGGATGCGTTGTGCCGCGAGTGACGAATTACACCCGCAATTGCAATATAAACGACCGCAATTTAAAAATCACATTTCGGCGATCTTACTCAAATTGCGAAGAGCGGGGGTTAAACTTTTTTGACAATAGCGACTGCTGCTCATCGATCGAGGAAATCCCAAGGACCATCCACAGAAAAGAAGACGAGTAATAAAATCATCTGACTGACGCAAGGCGCTGCCACAACAGCGACCTAATACTTTCGCCGAGATGTCCGGAGTCAGCAAGAGGAGAATAAAGCAATTCCAAATCTCCAGCACAGAAACGCGACACAATGTTTAATTGCAGTTTCGAGAAAGCGATAAACCCTTCACTGACGCAAATGACGAGCAGGTCAGCACAATCAGCAAAGCACCAAGGCATTCCAGTCTCTTCCATTCTGCGTCATTCATTCGGTTTACGATATTCGGCATTCCCTGTCTACAAGTCGTCTAACAAGTTTTGAAATCCGAATCAGTAATCACCGTATTTTAGTTCACAGAGTCTTGTCGAAATACCAGGACGCGTTTTAATGTTAGCAGGAGCGCACTATACAGGGTCCGACAACAATGCGGGGGTGGAAGATATTTCTAAAACTACGAACAATGCGGGGGTGGAAGATATTTGTAAAACTATGAGAGTTAGATAAATATTGTATAGATAAAACTTGTAGGTGCAAAGGTGGTGCACAGTACTAAAATAGTTTTGATTATACAGAGTGACTCAAAAAACTGTAGTGAATCAAATCTACTTTTTTTTTTAAATAGAACGCCCTATATTTGGGTCGTTTAAAAGTTTTGCATTGAAATATCAATCATTTTGATATAAGTTGTATCGGTCTAACGTCAATTGTTTTGTAGATACTAACGATTTTATATAAAATGCTGAACTTCAGGCGGTTGCTGTAGACAACAGAAAACAATTGACTGAAGGAAAATGTTATAAAAAAATTAGGTTTTTCATGTACTACCTTTCAAGTGTAAAACGGTGGATCTGGGTATTAATGCTCAACATTTGCAAATTTAATCATTTCGATTTTTTTCAAATGTTTTTATATTTTTGAAAAGTCCTTTTAATGAGATTTATTTTGATGTTACTTCATACCTGTAAATTCAACTGTAACTCTCAGTTTTAGAAATATCATCCACCTCCGCATAGTGGCTCTGTATATATGTATCATCCTACATGTATATATTTGTATGTGATCATATTACATTTTGTTAAAATAAATAAATATTGTTGTTTTCCAATAAGTAAAATATGATAAAAAATTATTGACATCTAGTATGACCATGAAATAGTAGTTCCTAATTTATAAATGCAACTACATACATTTATACTTAAATGTCAAACTTGACATTTGATTTTTAAATGACTTTTAATTGCATTTATAAATTAGGAACTATTCCATAGTCATACCACAAAAGCGGCAAGACAACGTTTAGCTCGAAATATAGACTACGTACTTTTTTTCGACGACTGAGCTACTGAGCATATTATTAAGGCGGAAATAATCATATTATTTCATTTTGTTAAGAATTAATTGACAATAAATTTAAAATTACTGGCGTAGGCTGTAACATGTGACGCGATTATTTAAACAAATGACAAACGTTGTCAAAGAAACATCCTGACATGGCTAATTATTTTTTTTTACGACTGACATCGAAAGGAGATTCTTTACTGTCATTTGACAACAGAAAGCTGACATTCGCCGCTGAGCAAGCGTTTTCAGCATTTTGGGTTTCCGCGTGAGCAAAATAGTTAGCCATGTCACGAATAAGTACAAAGACCTAATGTTAAAATAATTTTTTTTAGGTGAAGCCTTAAGGTTTATAATTGGAAAAAATGATAGAAAATGTCTATTATTCCTTTAGATTTTTTATTATTTACAGAAAAATATGTTCGCATAATTCTGACGTTTTTTATGCAAAGCGCTTTATAGAGGAAATATTTTTCAATGATAATTAATATCTATTTATATGGCTTCTAAAAGCAACTACCCTTGTTAATGAATTACTGTTACAAAAATCCTGTGAATGTTCTTTTCCAGTTGTCTAAATGAGATTTTTCTTTATTCAGTTTACATTTACAAAAAATTTTGATTTTTTTTTTCAAGTTTTGAGGCAAAATATATTTAGATAGAAAATCACATTTGAAATAACTTGATTTGTTAAGTTTTTTCTGTACCTTGGCTAGTAATTTCATTCTTCGCAATAATTTTTAAAAATTGACAGATAACGGAAGTCACATTTCAACTATTGTTTGACCCAATTGTAATGTTTTTCAATCACCTCCGACCGCCAGGATTTTGATTTTCCAAAAAGTCTAAATAAAAAAATCCATCTAATGCCAACTTTTTGGCAATGACTGTTTACATGTATGTTGTGCCTACGTCTCTGCGTCTCTACCTCACCTTTCCATAGGCACCGATCGGGAGCAGTTTGTCCCCGATCGGCCGTCGTGTCTCGCGTACTTTATAACGCAGCCATAAGGAAGCACAATAGATACGCCTTCATAAACACGCGTTTACAGCAGTTAGAGCGTCTGACTAGCAATCAGAATTCGCAAGTTCGAATCACACCCTGCAATGTATTTTTTCGTATGAAAATTCACATTACCAAGTCTTTCTTTTGACTATTTCAGTATTATTAACATATTAAGATATATTTACCTATGTAGTAGATAATTTTCAACACTCTTGCTTTCTGTACTCTAGACGTTTCTCTGTAACTTTTTTATTTACAATTAAATTTTAAACATGCAACAACTATTTTAATTAGAGTAAAAATGGATCCACGGAATGGATCTGTTAACTGGCAACCTATTTCGTGCGATTTGACGCCGTTAGATAATTTTCTTTGAGGATATGTAAAGTCGCATGTCTAAGTCGATAAACCGGAAACAATTTGAGCACTTGGAAGTCAACATTCGACGCGTTATTGCCGAAATACAGCCTGATTTACTGCGAAGAGTGTGTGAAAATTGGACCTCCAGATTACGTCATGTACACGCCAGCCGCGGCGGTCACATGCCCGAAATCATATTCAAACATAAATGCCATAAAATTATCTTTCAAATAAAGCCAATTTCACGGATATTAAAAACATTTTTCTGTGTTTTATTTGAATTTAAAGTTCTCCCACTCTAAAAAAAACCCTTTACAAGGGAACACATTACTTAGAATTCCTAAATTTCGTTAACTACTGAACTGCTAAAAAACGTAGATGATACTTTTTGCATTTTAGGAGTTACAATACTCTATTGACTTATTATTTTATTTTCGAAGTCCCCTATTTACCATTAGATTATGATAACTGTTACAAACATATCGGTCTCTATTATTAGAAGTCTTTGCAACGTTCTTCAACATTTCGTTACGTAAGCTTACAATTTCTCGAAAATATATAAACACGCTTACCACCAAGCACATAAATCAACATAAAGAAACCTGATTGTATATCAAACTATCTATGGTACAGACAGATAAATAAAAAACCAATTAGGGCAGGCTGTGATATGTGTTATACTTTTGGCAGTACTGAAGTGTATTTTCAGTCTATGTCAAATTCGAGATTAGTAGGTTAGGTTTTGTTTGTTGTTTAACACAAACTGACACAAAACCTAACCTGCGAATCTCGAATTTGACATAGACTGACAATACACTTCAGTACTGCCAAACGTATAATACATATCACAGCCTATCCTAATTGGGTTTTTTATTGATCTGTCTTTATAATAAAATCACGACGTGGCTCTTCAAAATAAAAGAAGACAGTATCTAAAAGAAATATTTTAAGAATTGCTGTTCCAACCCACTCTGTATACAGTGTGGTCCATTAAGTGTGCAACAAATGGGAATTTTTTTTATTAGTTGTACAATCGAAATTTAAATATTGCCAAAAGTTAGTGCATGTTCGATAACCATATCAGATGCCCTTAGAATGGCTTCAAGTCAAACAATATACAGGGCAGGACAAAAAATATGAAATTCGTTCAAGAACAAAGTTACCTTATTTAAAAAAATATAGCAAAATTTTATTGAGAAAAGTTGTTTAGAATTAAAACTTATGCTCAAATACAAAGTCACGGCCTCCTATTCGAATTTTGATTCTTTTTTGGAAAATTTTGTATGATACATATTTTTATTATTTTGATTTAATATGTATTTAAAGTAGCCACAACCACATCCCTTTTAGGTAAGCGTCCACTTCATGTTTGTTGCAATGATATTTAACAGAACTTTAGAATTTCGCAAATATTCTTTTTAACAAAGCAAATGCTTTACTAATAATAATTTACATATGAAAAACTCTTAATAAAATCAGAATACTAAAAATATGTATCATACGGGGATAATACAAAATTTTCCAAAAAAGAATCAAAATTCGAATAGGAGGCCGTGACTTTGTATTTGAGCATAACTTTTGATTCTAAACAACTTTTCTCAATAAAATTTTGCTATATTTTTTGAAATAAGATAACTTTGTTCTTGAACGAATTTCATATTTTTTTGTCCTGCCCTGTATATTGTTTGACTTGAAGCCATTCTAAGGGCATCTGATATGGTTATCGAACATACACTAACTTTTGGCAATATTTAAATTTCGATTGTACAACTAATAAAAAAAATTCCCATTTGTTGCACACTAATGGACCACACTGTATATCCCATCCAAATTGTTCTCTCATTATCTACTAACATCTAAATGTCTACGACTAAAACATTGATTGCCGAGCTTGACTATGCAATTTTACTTTCCACAAAAAGTGGAATATGATTTGATAGATTATTCAATGCAAAAACGAATTCTTATAATAGAAAATTGAAAACATAACTGTATTTATTAATGATTAGTATTTACTATTTTTATCAACAATATTGACGTGTTTAGTTCCAGCACCACGGTATCGGGCTATTATATCAAAATTACCCCAAAAAAGGTTTAAATAACAAGCACGACTGTCGTTGGAAATTGTAGAGTTCTTACGTATTCAATATGGATATCTTGTAAATGGCGTAACTAGAAAAAGTGTCCAGCATTTCAAGTTCTATATACTCACAATCGAATCCTAGCTTCGTTTTGTTTTATTGACAAGCCTACTGTAAACCCAATTTTTCTATGAAGTAAATTTAATCAAATCTGTACTTCTTACCGCTTATGAAAATCAAATGTCGAATGAGTTGTTTTGGAAACACTGCTATAAAATTCAATCCATCAGATGCAGATTTCCTACCTTCACTCTTTGATCCACTCGCATAATTGCAGTCATTACGATGATTACTAACCTGAAACAAAACAGAGCAATAAATATATGCAAAGGTACATACCATATTAATGTTATACAGCTACATATAATTCCATATCATTTTACCAAAACACTGTATTTGTTTTACTGCTCCATTATTAAATACCTTGCAGTTTAATTTTTAGAATAATAAATGTTCGATTTGATTTTTGCCTTGCTAATAAACCTGTTGCATATCTAAAAATTATCACAAGCTCGAGGAACACCCAATATATATTGCGAGTTTAACATTTCTCGTTGCTAATTTTTCTTAAACGAATGTTTCTCCAAAAACAATCTAAAAAACAGCATCCCAAGGTTCATGAAAAACAGATAGCGGGCATTTAATTTGTGCTTGTCAACAACAATAATATGTCACGCATTCTGTGAAAGCCTTCGGACAACCAATATTGCACCAGAAAAAGGGAGGAAGACAAATATATAGTTTTGATTTTTTTGTATATACAGAAGCCTCGATACAAGATATCATCGTTTAGAAGCACTATACAGTTGGTGCAATAGAAATTAAAGGAATGTAAAATATAGAAATGCTTTATACAGTAACATACAAAAAAATGTTTATGAAAACCTAAAAAGACCCTTGTTTTCTTTTAAAGTTTTATATGGCCTATAGAATGCCAATTGTCAGATGTCTATTCAAACAGTGCTATTCAAATATTTTTTTGTCAATTAGTATATTAATCCAAATTAGTCTGAGTTTTCAGTAAACCAGGACCAGGTAACCATAACTGCTATATTGCTTGATGCAACACACATGGTAATAGTACATTACGGTACTAGTTTAAAAAAGTGATGTTTTACTGAACGAGTATGGCTAATTTGAGTAGACTACGAGCATTAGCGTTCAAAAACATTTGTTGTTTAAATTGTTACTTCTATAGCGAACAGTTGCTTATAGCGAACATTTTTTAATTTCTCTTCGAGTTCGCGATATGTGAGCTCGATTGTATTTATACCGATACAAATAAATAATTTCCATGTTAAAAGGGTTGCTGTGCAGTAATGGTTAATTACCATATAAAATACGAAAAAAAAATTATTCAAGATAAGCCAATGTGAAAAACGGTTACCTGTACGGAGTGACTAATGTTCAGGATCTAGAATCCGACAGCGTCAATGATGGTATCCAGGAACATTACAGAATGAATAATATAGAATTTAAAAGGGAGAAACGTGGCAAATAGGAGGATAATTTGTAACTACGGATATCACGAGAAACCGATAAATACATGTACGAGTAAAATAGATTATACAATTTCGTCTTTTGAATTAATATAGTTCGATTTTAGTTTCTAACAGTTATTTAAGTTCGCGTAAGCTATTAAATTCGAATAATTTAAAATAGCTTCATCTACTAAGAAAATAAGCATAGCAGTATTGAATATTTCCCTCTTAACTTTATTTTACAAAAATATATGTACTCACAATTACCTTAATGAAGACATATCACGATCAAAGTTTTGATGCGCAAGTATAACGCCGGCACCTTCCAGTATGATTAATGACATAAAGAACACGGATCGGAATTTCACAATCTATAAGCCGTTCACGACCTTTTTGGGACAGAGTTGGCTATTATTTTTTCTTTTCAAGTTGGACTAACTGATTCGATGATGTAGCGGATGCAACTTTTTTTTTCTGTCAGTGTCTGTTCGACATTTTCATGACACCACATTGCCAGATTTATTATTTTAATATTCGTAAGAAAATAAATGATTTATCAAATGTGTAATAGTTATTTATGTTACAAGGCCGTGAACTAGGACTTTTTTTTTATGAGAATGAATATTATTTGGCGAGGCGCAGGCCGAGCCAAATAATCATTCGAATAAAAAAAAGATAGTTCACGGCCATGTGGCATACAAAATTTTGTGTGCAACTGTGAAAAATTACCAAAATTAAAGTTTCGATTAAATCTTTACATAAAATTACATTAGCAGTGTGTTTTGGTATGGTAACTAGGGCTTGTGTAGTTGCTCACATATTAATAAATAACGTTCGAATTATCTAATAAAAGCTAATTTCATTCAAGATCATGACCGTAAAAAAAGTCTTTGTCGGCGGTAAAAAAAAGTCTTTTTTTTACGTTGTCAAGGCTTTATTTTACTATAAAGAAATGTGCTATTTCACGACTCAAAATCAAGCAAAAAAAGTAACCTTTTTTTGACAGTTGCACACAAAAATAATTTTAATTTCCGTCAAAGGAAAAGTCAAAATGCCCAAAATAATTTTGTTACAACAAAAAATTTCCATTAAACGATGCTACTTCCAATTTAAAAAGGACAGAACAAATTTAAAAGAACGCAAGTCGATGTGGATACTAGAGAATATCCGGCAACAATGTACCTATTCAGAAAATATAACCTTAAACTGAAAACAACCTAACCTAACACAAAAAGTGTCGATTTCCATGAGGGAGTTTAGTTGCAACAGAGGTTCTGCCAACAAAATTACTAAATGGTCATAGCCTCACCTGACCCAAAAAGATCGTGAACGGCTTATAATCTTGCAATGGGTAGGTACCCTGTTAAAATATTGTGTTGGAATTGACAAAACTAACTATAAAAGCACATAGTATATCACCTGTAAAATTATAAGACGTACTACACTAGAGAAATCTGTAAACATTAACATGTAACTCGAATAGAATATCAAGTTATTTAGGGAAAATTTCTGAATTGGCATTAGAAATATACTAAGTATGTAATACACCATACGGGCAACCGATTTTTTTGCTTATCGATTTGCGTTAACGAAGCCAAGGATTTTCGTTAACTCTTTAATGACATATTTACGTATAGACGAGAAATAGAAATAAATATTGTTCTGCTCAGCTTGGAAGTAGAATTTCTAATAAAAATATATAATTTATTTTATAATCACCATTATTAGCAGTTTTATCAGTGGCCTTCCTCCATTCTTTAAAATATGTTTGTGTCAACCGAAGTTATCGTTTTTTTTCGTATTCAGAGTTTACTGTTAATTGTGGCAGCTCATTAGACACTTCACTACTTCTTTTTGTCAATTGTGGCATATAAGTTTTTAATTTTATCTATTTGTTTAACGAACTTATTTTTTGGTATACCATAAACATAACTTGCTTAGCAACACTGCTTATTTTGTTTCCTACCTTCGATCTCTTCCTTT